>CP139504.1:385113520-385368406 GCA_021014915.2 Artemisia tridentata subsp. tridentata
CTTTGTAGATGCTCCTTAGGAATAGCCATAAGAAGCAAGGTTCTGGCCTTCTTTTCCTTCTCCACAGCCCTAATCTCCTCTGCAGATACTGGTGGCATTATTCTGAGCTGCCCATCATTCCCTTGTGAAATTCTCTTCTTTGAATTTCCCTTTTGAATCACCTTCCATACATCGCTATCTATGTATTCCAGATAATGTTCCATCTCCATGGCCCATATATCATACTCTTCTCTCTTCAGTAATGGAAGTTTTATGTTTGAGATTGTGGTTGTGGAAGGGATGGGTTGTTGTTGTGATTGGGAGTTACTGGTATCGGTTTTTCCTTCATCTTCATGGTTTGATTTCTCATCCTCACTGTTATGGATTGAGAAAGTTTCAGGCTTATCGAATTCAGACATTGTGTAGGGTGATTTGAGTGTGATGCGTGGTTTTGTAACCTTACAACAGGTTTTACCTCTCGAGGGATCTCAAGAGGCTTACAACCCCACCAGGCAGTGTACCTGACTGATGTAGTATAGTGTAGTGGTAAGTACGGGGGATTGATCGTTCTCCACAGGGAATAGTGTTCGTTAGGTATGAAAGGCTACTCTAATTAGGTCTAAGGGTTGAGGAAGATTCTTTTTATGTTTTTATAATTTTATGAAAGCAAGTAAAATCTCGGGTTTTGAAAGAGTGGGCGGAATTAGTTGCTAGTCAACTAACCCAAATTACTACGAATGCAATAAAATAAAATAACTGAAAATAAAGTTTTGGTGAGAAACTTATGTGTAGAGAAATGTGTTTACTTAGATTTCCTTACTCCCTAACTATCTTTTACCGGTTAATTAGTGTGTATTAGTTGCGTGGATGACGGGTGTATTCCTTAATACCATTCGTGGGGTGGCGTACTTACTTCCCCAACTCTACAAGCTCCTACTTCACTCCTATGTCGAGCCGGCTAGGAAGCTCCTAACATGGGATCACTAGAATTCGCTTGTGCATTAAATACAACCATAAAAACCTTTAGTACGCATTTGGTTCATGTTTCTTAAGACGTTCAAGCAAGTTACCGAATAGGAAGTTAGCCAGTTTTCTTAAGCCTAACATAGATAAACAATCATCCAATACAACTAATAACACACTAACAACCAATAATCAATAGCTAGGTTTCATTAGATCTAAGCAAACACAAGATAAAATTATCCTAACATGTTAAACAAAAGACAAGAATAAGATAGAATCAAACAACACATAGACATATTGAATGATTAATTGATAACTTATCTTTCAATGAAACATGGAAGATCTCAAGGCAAAAAGCCCTGAAAAAGTAGCTAAAATCGTCTTAGGGTTTTCTCCCAAAATTCCACACACTAAGCTCTCTCTAATGACAAAAAATTAGAAAACTATATATAGACTTTTGGATCTGACGGCGTCACCTTATGGATTGTGACGCCGTCACCTCGCCGCTTTTAGGGTTCCCGGATGACCTTCTTGACGCCGTCCCTCTTTAGCTCTTCAAAAATCCATTCTGGCCTATCAAGGCTTGACGCCGTCGAACCTTGAACGTGACGCCGTCCCCTTATGATTTAAGCCGTGACGCCCTTGATCAAGTTAAAGCGTGACGCCGTCAGAATTCACATGCTATTTTCACTGGCCCGTCATGAGTAAATTTCACGTCCAACTTTTCTTGCCAAGGCATGACGCCGTCCAGAGTAAAGTCTGACGCCGTCAAGAGTAACTTTTAGCCGATTTTTGAGACTTTGCCGTTTTCTTCACTTTAATGCTCCAAAAACGTCCAAAATGCCTCCTTTTCCAGATTTCTCCTCAAAAGTACCTAAAATGACAAAAGGAACGATTTAGGGCAATATTTGATCAAATAAATACGATTTAAGGCTTAAATGACCCCTTAAAAGCGGTACACTTTTCGCTTCATCAGAGTGAGAATTTGGTTTTTGAGATTTAGTGTTCTTCGAATTCAGAGTCTCTCTCCTTGCTCTGATACCACTTGTTGGTCCACAAATTGTATATGGATCACTAAGTAGTCTTGAATACCTAGTAGATGGTTAGGATAAATCCGAACCAATCTAAGTGAGAAACCCTAGGTGATTGTTATTGTTAATGCGGAATCTTAACAAGAACAATTAAGAACACAAGCAGAGATATCACTAACTTCGTATATTGATTATAATCACAATAGTGAACTCGTACAACTCACACACACACTAAAAATCTTTAGGGATCCTTTTATAACACAAGGAAACCCTAGCCGACACAGAAGATATACACAAATCTTCTATAAAGATACATACACGCATTGTATCTTTTCCTAACATAACTCTAACAGACTTTCCTAACTTCACGACCAGACTTAACTTTACAAGTCAACCAGACTTAAACATACTACCAGACTTAACATTACATTACCAGACCTAATAACACAAACAGACCTAACTTAGATAAACTACCAGACCTAAGTTGTCTGCTCTTGATACGAATCATAATTCCCAACAATAATGTCCTTCTTATCTCTTTTGATAAACAAAGTCTTATCAATTGCTCCTCTCCTATAACCATGTTGTAATAGAAAATTTGAGAGTCTCTCATACCAAGCTCTGGGAGCTTGATGAAGGCCATACAGTGCCTTGATCACCTTGTAGACTTTGTTTGGATGTGCAGGATCTTCAAATCCAGGAGGTTGTTTAACATAAACTTCCTCAGAAATTGTGCCATAAAGGAAAGCACTTTTTACATCAATTTGGTAGACAGGAAATCCCATGTATGATGCAAAGGCAAGAAATAACCTGATTGCCTCTATTCTTGCAACAGGAGCAAACACTTCATCATAATCCACTCCTTCTTCTTGGCGATATCCTTGTGCAACCAATCTAGCTTTATTTTTGATAACATTCCCTCTTTCATCTCTTTTGATTCTGAAAACCCATCTTGTACCAATGACTCTTTTGCCATCTGCTAGATCACATAATACCCAGACTTCTTGAAGCTTGAACTGTAGAAGCTCCTCTTGCATGGCTTCAACCCAACTTTCATCAGCTAAAGCTTGAGCTACCTTCTTGGGTTCATCTTGAGATAGAAAACAAGCAAACAGGCATGTTTGTTGATCCTTGTGATTCATCCTGTTTTGTTTGTAAACAAAGCTAAGTAAAGCAGTATGTTGCTTAGAAAGACCTTTAACTTTGTTTCTTGTAACTACTCCTGAAGAGGGTGATCCAATAATGTTGCTTTGAGGATGAGCTTTATGAACTCTCAATGTAGGAGTTGGTGGAACTGAAAGATCAGATTCCAAATTAGTAAAATCAATCCCTTCATTGGTAGTTGAGAAAATACCTTCTTGATTAAGCTCATCATCAATTTCTTCTAATCCAGGAATGTTAGCATTATCCAAATCATCATCATCAACATTGGAATCATCAGCATTGTTCCAATTTGATGGTTCTAACACACCAGAAGTACTGTCAAAAGGGTCATCAGTACTTTGATCAAAAGTACTGTGGGCAGTATCTTGAAATTTACCTTTTTTCTTTGCAGCTTCATAAGCCCTCCTTTGTTCATCTTCATAGGATTTTGCTATAGTTTCTTGAAAAAGCATCCTATTAAGTTCATCTTGTATGGCTTGATCTTCATCAGATACTGTATTGGTTGGTTGAGCAGTACTTTGTTCCTTATCAGTAACTTCAGGTTCTTTGTTAGGAACATCTTCTGGTCTAACATTGACTCCATGAACAATGTACTGTGAATCATCTTCTTTGTGATTAGCCTGATTCTCTTCTCTAACAGGCACATAATTCATAGATGGAGTGAACTTGAGATCAAGATCAAACATCCAATCAGGACCTTTACCTTTCTGAGTTTCTTTATCTTCCAAAAATTCAACATGAAGACAATCTTGAAACTTTTTGGTACTCCTGTTATAGACTCTAAAACCTTTGCTATTTGTACAATAACCCAATAGATATCCTTCATCTGACTTACCATCAAATTTTCCCAGAGAATCAATGGTATTTAGAATAGTCAGAGAACAGCCAAAAGGTTTTAGAAAATGAATGTTTGGTTTCTTTCCCATTAGTAACTCATAAAGTGTCTTCATCTGAGGTTTAGTTACTGAAACTCTATTTAATACATAGCAAGCAGTGCTTATGGCTTCAGCCCAAAAGAGAATAGGTAATTAGGAATCTGCAAGCATTGTTCTAGCTGCTTCTATCAAAGTCCTGTTCTTTCTTTCTGCAACACCATTCTGCTGTGGTGTTCTAGCAATGCTAAACTCTCTCTTGATCCCTTTCTTGGCACAGAATTCATCCATGTGCTTGTTCTTGAATTCTGTTCCATTATCACATCTAATACCTCTTACTTTGAGTCTCAATTGATTTTCAAGGGCTACTATCAGGTCATGGATAGCGTCAAAGGTTTCATCTTTGAATCCCAAGAAAAAGACCCAACTAAATCTGCTACAATCATCTGTCACAACCAAGCAGTACTTCTTCTTATTTAAACTTTCTACTGAAACTGGTCCAAACAGATCCATGTGTAGCAACTCCAAAGGTTCTCTAATATCTCTGTAATACCTGAAACTCAGAAACATGTAAAATGACCAAAATGCCCTCACTACTTAAGAATTTAATTACAAGCTATTATAAGTACCAAATTAATCCGAATTATGTCAAATAAATTACATATGAAGTAAAATAAAATTAAGAAAAGACTTCTAATAATTTTTACATGTCCAAATAAATTTTGTACTACCTTATAACATATGTATATAACCGAAATTATGTACTTGTTTTATTAGTTATGTTTAAATTGTTTTAAAGAGTAGATAATCACTAATTAATTAAGGAAAATGACCAAGTAATTAAAATCCTGATTTGGAGTCAATAAGAACCGAAATTCCAGCCCATTCTTCCCTCATTGTTCGGCCAAAAATATTACCCCATATATTTTCTTTATTTGTTGCTTTTTTTCTCTGCCGACAAACACAAAATCACCAAATAAATCATCATTCATTCCATACGAATTTTCTGAGGTCCAAGAGCAATTTTCCTGAGTTCATTGTCGTGCTAGGAAGCCAAGAAAAATAGCCACTCGATTTATAGAGGCCTGAATCTTTTATTGTTGAATTTTGTTCACAAGTGAGGTAAAAATTCATTTTGATTCCTACGACCCTTGTAAAATTCGTTTTCTATTTTTCCTGAGTTCCTTACATCATATATGATCTGTGAAAATTGATTACAAGGTCGTGGGATCATTCGTGTGCTCGTGGGAATTATTTTAGTGTTGTAGTGCTCATTTGAAGACCAAATTCGTCACACTCTTTCTACACGTCCTATATTCGGTCTGGTATTTTTCTCATGGTTCTTACATCATATAAGTCACAAATAAAATGCTAAAGTTAAACCATGCATGATCTATAATTTATTTGTGAATTAAACCTTAAAAACGTAATAAAACTCTAAATAATTATATACGAATTTTCTGGGCATGAGCACTATTTTATGTGGACTCTATATAATATATAAGATCTTAGAAAAATAATGGTTCTAATTTTTGAGGCTTGGATCTTGTCGAATTGATTTTGTTCTAATCGCTACATATAAAATAAAAGGAAATGAAAAGAAAACCCTAATATATTTGATCTAGGGTTAGGGCTTGGATACAAAATCTGATCATTAATGGTGATTTAAGGTTATAGTAATGATGGTGCAATGATTGGTTACTAGTAGGGTTTGTAATTGTTTTTAAAAAGTAAAATCCGATTGAAAATAAAAGTAAAAGGACCTGTTTTGACAACTTTGAAACTTCTGGGGTATTTTTGTAATGTCATATACATCTGTAGGAATGTGGGAAAAATATAACTTTGGGGTCCTAAGTGTAAATATTACCATATAATGAATTAATGGTATTTTAAGGCTACGAATTAAAAATTAAATAAAAGAGAGGGACTAAAAGTGTAATTCTGGAATCTTGAGGTTATTTTGAGTAAATACTGATATAATAAGGGTAATGTGTAATTTTGAGGATTTATGGGTTAAATATGTAATTGTTATTATGATTTAATATATAAGTTTTGTAAACTTAAAGGACTAATTATGTAAATTCTGAATTCTGAGGGGTCTAATCTGTAATGTACTTAATTCTGATGATATATTCTGTAATTTGGTAAAATAACATGCTTGGTTGGTAAATATGGATATTAGAGGGATTAAATCATGAATTATGTAATTAAAGGGTTTGTTTTGTAAATTTTGTAACTAGAGGGGTATAATCTGTAAGTTATGAAACTAAAGGGATTATGATGTAATTCTGAATTAATTGAGTATATAATTCTGTAACTTAAAGTATTTTCATATTAAACCTTTGAATTAGATGAATTTACATTTAAAACCCTAAACTTTGTGATCATGTCATAATTAACCCTAGACTTCTGTAACTTGATAAAATATATCTTTATTCCATAATAATCTTTGAATAAGGACTCAACCTAATCTGAAATGGTAATATCTGTTAATTCTGGAAACCTGCTAATTATGGGAACTTACTAAATCTGGAAAGTTACTAAAAATAGAAATTTCTAAAAATGGAAAGATAAACTAAAAGTAATAATCTGAATTAGAATCCGTAGTAATTCCGTCTTCTACTTCTTTAGGTGTGAAGAAGGAGAAGTCCTGATTTCTGTTCTGTGTCTGTTTTGCTTATTCTGCTTTGCTAATAAGGTACAGATATTCTGCCCTTTTTCAGTAAGGGTTTTTCATCCCCTTTTCTTTCAGTTTTTCATTTTCTTTATTAGGATCTCCGATACCACTGCTATGTTCCCTTCTGTTGTGAATCTTTGTTGTGATCTGTTTGTCTTGAACCTTTTGTTTGAGCCTCTGCTATGATTCTTTTATTCTGAACCTTTTTCCTGAACTCTGATTGTAAACTTGTTTGTGAACCTTTGATGTGTTTCTTCTGTTCTGAACCTTTCTTGAGCCTTTGTGTTATGATCTCTTGTTCTGAACCCTGAATTTGTGAATCTTGATTGAATCTGATCTGTGAACCTTGTTCTGAACCTTAACCTGATATATCTGTTGTAAACTTTGATTTGATTTTTGGTATAAACCTTAACCTGTTAAATCCTTATCTGAACCTAATTGATTTTGAACCTTTATTAAACTACATATGAAACTGTTTAAGAAAAGCTATTTTAAAAAGAAGCGATACCACTTGAAATGGAAGTTATTAAAAGTTTTGGAAGACCATTGTTATAAAAACTATTTTGTAAGATCATTTCAATGAAAACCATTATTAAAGGATTGATTTAAATGAACTTGTGACAGGAACTTCTGAAATGGATTATTGCTATAAACTTGTAATTATTAACCTTTGATGTACTCTTTTGGACTATTGGAAATAAACCTTCTAATCTGAACTTAAGCTTTGATATTAAACTTAATCTGATAAACTCTTATTCGAACCTTATTATCTTATTCTGAATTGTTGACATGACCCTTCTGCCATGAACCCTTAGATATGACTCTGTTTATTATATGACATCTGAGCTTGACCACAGTCTGATATCCGAGCCAATCACTAGGCATGAGGGTTTCATGTCCATGTCATTGATGCACCGATGGCATGACTCTAGGGCAAGAGAGTGATGACCTGTCCCGTCCTTGATTTTATCTGTTATGTAGGAGAAGATTATGGCCTACTGGGGCGCATGGATGCATCCTAGATCTGATCTGTTTCTGTTATCTGTTATTATGTTATCTGTTTTATATATCTCTGGTGACTGATGGTGTGTGCGATACACGTCTTTCACATATATCTGGGAGCTGATCACTCCGATTTGATACATGAGGTCACCCCTCATATTATATGTTTACTTGAGAGGTATCCCCTCTAGATTACTTATGTGACTACACTGTTATGATATTATCTGTTATCTGGGCTCGTGATAGATTTCTGTTCCCTTTATTCTTAAAACTTATTTATTTCTTATTCTTATTTCGTTTCACTTATTCCATTTCTTATTCCTATTCTTTCATTTGATTTTGTTTCTGTATGATCTGTATTTTCTGATTTCCTTTGTACTGTTATCTGTTATCGTTTCTGTTATCTATATATCTGTTCACTAAGCTTTTGAAGCTCAGCCGCATTTCTTTTCCTGCGGCAGGTTTTAGTAGGAAGCTGGGAATGAGTGAGAGTGTACCTCTGGACTTAGAAGGCTTGGTAGCTATTCTGGATTAGAATTGGATAGAAGATATTATGTTTTAGAATTAGTTTTGAAAGCTTTCATTGTAACCTTGTAGATTCAGTATTTCATTTGTAAACCTTTGAGATTTTTGTATTACTGTAGATGTATGCTCTGTTTTGATCTGATATGAATCCATTATTGTGATATCTTTACCCTTGTCGGGTTGGGGTGTTACAATTTATGGTATCAGAGATACAGGCTGTGACTCGTAATACATTTACCCTTGACCTGTGAAGTCTGGACCACTAAGTTCCCACTGTAGGCGCTCATAAGATAACCTGTAAAAATTTGCTTTAGGATTTCCCTATAGGAACTTAAGTTCTGACTGGTGAGGAATGGGTAGACTATAAGGCATTTGTTTAAGTATCTTTGCTTCCGCATCACTCTGATTCTTGCCTTGCTTTTGATTAAAGCCTGTTGAAATCACTATTGGAGATTCAAAACGTATGTCTTGCACCACCTAAGATTTGAAACTTTGAAAGCATTGAGACTTGCATAGTAATTTCCTGACACTATTTGATCCTTGTCTTCAGATTCCGACTCTAACCCCTGAACCTTCTGTTAATCATTATGATCTCTTCGGGTTTTCTGATAATTTCCATGAAGATGATACACCTGATACAATCTGTTAGTTGTTTCTTCCTTCTGATAATCATCTATGAACCTTCTGACATAAATTGATTTAGCCTTAACCACCTCTGTTCCCATGAGAAGTCTTGTGGTGTTTGACCACGAGTATAAAAATGTTTTCCCTCTTAGTCGAAACGGTAAGATCTGCTTTGTTGATCCGTCTTTCTTTGATAGTTAACTTTGATTTTATTCTGATAAGAGATTGATTGAACCCTCAAAATACTGACAACTATCCCCCTATGTCTCATCTTTGGCATTTGAAACAATTTTGAACTTCCTACCATGATTACCGATTGTTAAACTCCTTGCTAGCACTATTACTCTGGAGACTCGTGTGTTACTTTCACGGTTATGAAGTTTTCCTTGAAACCATTTTGTACACCAATGATTGAACTTTATCTTGAAAATTTAATGACACCCTGAGTTTTCCGAAGATGATTCCTAGTTTGAACCATCAAGTTTTCACTGGACTGCGAAGTAGGATTTGACATGATACCGAGAGATTGTCTAGCTGCCAAGCGAAGATGTCCTTCGGATCATACCAGTTGATGTGAGCAATCAGAAAGAGCAACAACCGAAGACCAGGAAGTGAGCCGCTTAAGTATATCATCTGGGAGTGTTCCACTACCTGATTTTGATCTTCATTCCGATCTGTTTGATAAACAGTTTGATACTCCTCTGACTATTCCGGAAGGTCATTTAGCCCTAATTTGTTTGACACATTCTATGAATTTATTTCCCATGCCGGATATAAATGTATCATCTGATACTACTCTGTCTTGCAAAACCCATTACTACTCCTATGAGAACTCTGGTGATTATTAAACACGGATATAGGAAGTTTATTTCCCCCTTCTGAATAATGAATCTTGCCGCCAACTAGTTCCTTTTGGAATGATATGATGATAATTTTTGTCTCGTTATGAAGTTGTTAACTGAGCATGATGATGCTAATAACCGATATTCTATACGCTTCATTTTTGACAATTATACGATGATTCAATCTATCTGCCACTTATGCTAAATAGTTAAACAAGATTCCAACACCTTAAATGGTTCGCTTATCTATCCCACACTATATTGAAACATGTACTTGAATCTAATATATGAACTATCCATATGTTTTGACAACCTCATTCGTTCTACAAATCCGTTTACTTTTGATGTAATTGATTTTGAGGTCTTTTGGTTATGGTTGGATGGCTCTTCATAAGGCTACCATAGACTACCGTATCTGAAATATGACTCTTAACAAATCTGTTTTACCCTACTTTTATTATGATGACTCTCAGCCGCTTGAATCTGTTAAGATTAATGTTGCTATGGAAGCACATACTCTGATCTCATTTGATTGTCGAATTTCTCCTGACACCCATTAATATCCACCCTTAGAATTTCTGGGCATTGGAAGTTTTATTGTACAAATGTTTTGATGTTTTCTGATGAAACTCTTGAGTTTTTCCCCTCCTGTTGCAAAGTAGAGTTGATTTTGAACCGACCTCAATCGACGACACATGATGCTATAAAAGTTGAGAGATTGAAGAAGTTGATGGATTATGATGTTGTTCACCCCAGTGTTTTTTTTGAATACCCTATTAATTTATGAAGAAGAAAGAGAAAATCCTACGTCAGCATGTCAACTATCGTAAACCTAATTGTATCACTACCCCGTATCCTGTGATGACAACAGTTTGAGTTGGCGAATTTCGAACTGTGCCGGAAGACCTGTCAGAAACACACCGTCTTGTTCTCTATTCATTTTAGTCGTACTAACATGAATTGAGAGCAGAAGCAGACTCGCGAAGGGAAGATGCACAATGACCATGTCAGAGGTTCACTTTACCACACCACAATGTCCAGAAGAAGTGTCGAAGGCTTGAGGGGCCAGACTCAAGTTTATAATTCCTTTACACCCTATGATCATACGACAGACTGCATGGACTTGGAAGAAGATCATGTATTGAAGGAATGAAAATTCTGAAGCAAACGTTTACGTTTGGAAGAGTTGATTCTGTGAAGGATGAAACTATGGATGATGTATTTCACTTAACTTACTTAAATTTCCGTTACCAGATGATAAGATCCCTTGAATGATTTAGACCCTCTGTTAATGATTCCGTTATGTATTCATTCTGCGTATGTAGGTCGATGGTTTGTTATGAGGATTTTGAAGCAACCTCTGGTATTGTCTGAGTTGATTCTGATGAGTGATGAAGGATTGACGATAGTGGCGGCGTATCTGGTTCTGATAGACATTTTAGACCTGTTTCGTTAACTCTTTCGAGTAGTTTGTTTCTCTTCTTAGTTATGATGTTGATTCTGATGACCTCTGAGACTGTAGTTGGATTAGGTGGATTAAGATAAGTTATTTTGTTCACGACTTGAGATTAAGTATGACCATCATGAGGGCATATTTATATGATGCCAGTATTATGACGTCTGGCCAACGTGATAATACTTACATCATATAATGTGCACTTGTTGTGGGCATAGGATATTTGAGAAGTGCCTTAGAGCTTTAGAAATTCTGATAACTGTTTGAGATCGTCTCGGTTAGTGAGACTTTAAGTTCATTCTACCTATACGCGTAATCTGCTTTCACCGTTATGCGAATTGATACGTCTGGATTCTCGTCACGCATTTTGCTGACCTCTGTACTTCCGATAACTATCTTAGGTTCTATTGTAGAACTTTATGCCAATTGATGTTATCAATAATCTATTTCCTGCACGTTCTAATCTGATTTGTCTAAACAAATTCTGTGAACGGCATATCCGTCAAAACCCTATGTATTTCTTTGTCTCTTCCGAGAGAATATGATTTTCATCCACTACGTTTGGTATGTTATCCTTCTGATCTGGATTCAGTATGTTATGTCTGTTCTGAGGTTCTGAAACAATTTTGGAATCTGCAAGTTCGAGTTATGAGAAACAAATCTTTCATATGTCTGTTCACCGTCAGTCGTGTTTCTGTTTCGTTTCACCTCACTTCTCGTCTCAGTCTGGTATGTCTCTGTTACGTTTTCTGCTCTCTTTTTCTTTCTGCTTTCTACAAATTTCGAGGACGAAATTTCTTTTGTTAGTGGGGAAGAAATTGTAATACCTGAAACTCAGAAACATGTAAAATGACCAAAATGCCCTCACTACTTAAGAATTTAATTACAAGCTATTATAAGTACCAAATTAATCCGAATTATGTCAAATAAATTACATATGAAGTAAAATAAAATTAAGAAAAGACTTCTAATAATTTTTACATGTCCAAATAAATTTTGTACTACCTTATAACATATGTATATAACCGAAATTATGTACTTGTTTTATTAGTTATGTTTAAATTGTTTTAAAGAGTAGATAATCACTAATTAATTAAGGAAAATGACCAAGTAATTAAAATCCTTATTTGGAGTCAATAAGAACCGAAATTCCAGCCCATTCTTCCCTCATTGTTCGGCCAAAAATATTACCCCATATATTTTCTTTATTTGTTGCTCTTTTTCTCTGCCGACAAACACAAAATCACCAAATAAATCATCATTCATTCCATACGAATTTTCTGAGGTCCAAGAGCAATTTTCCTGAGTTCATTGTCGTGCTAGGAAGCCAAGAAAAATAGCCACTCGATTTATAGAGGCCTGAATCTTTTATTGTCGAATTTTGTTCATAAGTGAGGTAAAAATTCATTTTGATTCCTACGACCCTTGTAAAATTCGTTTTCTATTTTTCTTGAGTTCCTTACATCAAATATGATCTGTGAAAATTGATTACAAGGTCGTGGGATCATTCGTGTGCTCGTGGGAATTATTTTGGTGTTGTAGTGCTCATTTGATGACCAAATTCGTCACACTCTTTCTACACGTCCTATATTCGGTCTGGTATTTTTCTCGTGGTTCTTACATCATATAAGTCTCAAATAAAATGCTAAAGTCAAACCATGCATGATCTATAATTTATTTGTGAATTAAACCTTAAAAACGTAACAAAACTCTAAATAATTATATACGAATTTTTTGGGCATGAGCACTATTTTATGTGGACTCTATATAATATATAAGATCTCAGAAAAATAATGGTTCGAATTTTTGAGGCTTGGATCTTGTCGAATTGATTTTGTTCTAATCGCTACATATAAAATTAAAGGAAATAAAAAGAAAACCCTAATATATTCGATCTAGGGTTAGGGCTTGGATACAAAATCTGATCATTAATGGTGATTTAAGGTTATAGTAATGATGGTGCAATGATTGGTTACTAGTAGGGTTTGTAATTGTTTTTAAAAAGTAAAATTCGATTGAAAATAAAAGTAAAAGGACCTGTTTTGACAACTTTGAAACTTCTGGGGTATTTTTGTAATGTCATATACATCTGTAGGAATGTGGGAAAAATATAACTTTGGGGTCCTAAGTGTAAATATTACCATATAATGAATTAATGGTATTTTAAGGCTACGAATTGAAAATTAAATAAAAGAGAGGGACTAAAAGTGTAATTCTGGAATCTTGAGGTTATTTTGAGTAAATACTGATATAATAAGGGTAATGTGTAATTTTGAGGATTTATGGGTTAAATATGTAATTGTTATGAAATTATGATTTAATATATAAGTTTTGTAAACTTAAAGGACTAATTATGTAAATTCTGAATTCTGAGGGGTCTAATCTGTAATGTACTTAATTCTGATGATATATTCTATAATTTGGTAAAATAACATGCTTGGTTGGTAAATATGGATATTAGAGGGATTAAATCATGAATTATGTAATTAAAGGGTTTGTTTTGTAAATTTTGTAACTAGAGGGGTATAATCTGTAAGTTATGAAACTAAAGGGATTATGATGTAATTCTGAATGAAATGAGTATATAATTCTGTAACTTAAAGTATTTTCATATTAAACCTTTGAATTAGATGAATTTACATTTAAAACCCTAAACTTTGTGATCATGTCATAATTAACCCTAGACTTCTGTAACTTGATAAAATATATCTTTATTCCATAATAATCTTTGAATAAGGACTCAACCTAATCTGAAATGGTAATATCTGTTAATTCTGGAAACCTGCTAATTATGGGAACTTACTAAATCTGAAAAGTTACTAAAAATAGAAATTTCTAAAAATGGAAAGATAAACTAAAAGTAATAATCTGAATTAGAATCCGTAGTAATTCCGTCTTCTACTTCTTTAGGTGTGAAGAAGGAGAAGTCCTGATTTCTGTTCTGTGTCTGTTTTGCTTATTCTGCTTTGCTAATAAGGTACAGATATTCTGCCCTTTTTCAGTAAGGGTTTTTCATCCCCTTTTCTTTCAGTTTTTCATTTTCTTTATTAGGATCTCCGATACCACTGCTATGTTCCCTTCTGTTGTGAATCTTTGTTGTGATCTGTTTGTCTTGAACCTTTTGTTTGAGCCTCTGCTATGATTCTTTTATTCTGAACCTTTTTCCTGAACTCTGATTGTAAACTTGTTTGTGAACCTTTGATGTGTTTCTTCTGTTCTGAACCTTTCTTGAGCCTTTGTGTTATGATCTCTTGTTCTGAACCCTGAATTTGTGAATCTTGATTGAATCTGATCTGTGAACCTTGTTCTGAACCTTAACCTGATATATCTGTTGTAAACTTTGATTTGATTTTTGGTATAAACCTTAACCTGTTAAATCCTTATCTGAACCTAATTGATTTTGAACCTTTATTAAACTACATATGAAACTGTTTAAGAAAAGCTATTTTAAAAAGAAGCGATACCACTTGAAATGGAAGTTATTAAAAGTTTTGGAAGACCATTGTTATGAAAACTATTTTGTAAGATCATTTCAATGAAAACCATTATTAAAGGATTGATTTAAATGAACTTGTGACAGGAACTTCTGAAATGGATTATTGCTATAAACTTGTAATTATTAACCTTTGATGTACTCTTTTGGACTATTGGAAATAAACCTTTTAATCTGAACTTAAGCTTTGATATTAAACTTAATCTGATAAACTCTTATTCGAACCTTATTATCTTATTCTGAATTGTTGACATGACCCTTCTGCCATGAACCCTTAGATATGACTCTGTTTATTATATGACATCTGACCTTGACCACAGTCTGATATCCGAGCCAATCACTAGGCATGAGGGTTTCATGTCCATGTCATTGATGCACCGATGGCATGACTCTAGGGCAGGAGAGTGATGACCTGTCCCGTCCCTGATTTTATCTGTTATGTAGGAGAAGATTCTGGCGTACTGGGCCGCATGGATGCATCCTAGATCTGATCTGTTTCTGTTATCTGTTATTATGTTATCTATTTTATATATCTCTGGTGACTGATGGTGTGTGCGATACACGTCTTTCACATATATCTGGGAGCTGATCACTCCGATTTGATACATGAGGTCACCCCTCATATTATCTGTTTACTTGAGAGGTATCCCCTCTAGATTACTTATGTGACTACACTGTTATGATATTATCTGTTATCTGGGCTCGTGATAGATTTCTATTCCCTTTATTCTTAAACCTTATTTATTTCTTATTCTTATTTCGTTTCACTTATTCCATTTCTTATTCCTATTCTTTCATTTGATTTTGTTTCTGTATGATCTGTATTTTCTGATTTCCTTTGTACTGTTATCTGTTATCGTTTCTGTTATCTATATATTTGTTCACTAAGCTTTTGAAGCTCAGCCGCATTTCTTTTCCTGCGGCAGGTTTTAGTAGGAAGCTGGGAATGAGTGAGAGTGTACCTCTGGACTTAGAAGGCTTAGTAGCTATTCTGGATTAGAATTGGATAGAAGATATTATGTTTTAGAATTAGTTTTGAAAGCTTTCATTGTAACCTTGTAGATTCAGTATTTCATTTGTAAACCTTTGAGATTTTTGTATTACTGTAGATGTATGCTCTATTTTGATCTGATATGAATCCATTATTGTGATATCTTTACCCTTGTCGGGTTGGGGTGTTACAATCTCTTTCCCCAAGCTTCTTACATGAAGCTTTATGTTGTTTACCCTTCTTGCAAGCCAAACATGAATGATCAGACTTGAATGTTTTAGAAGGTAAACCTCTAACTAAATTTCCTTTGACTAGCTTGTTGATATTCTTGAAATTTACATGACCTAGTCTTCGATGCCATAGATGTGCTTCTTCCAATGATGCCTTGGCTACTAAACATGTTGCTCTTCCAGCAGAATTGAGACTCTTTAAGTCTAAACTGTACACATCATTGGTTCTTGGTACTCTCAAAGTTACCAAGTGATCATCAACAAACTTAAACTCAGGAGAGAGAATGAGACATTATGTATCAGTAAACAGAATGGGGTACTTCTTGTCACAAATCTGAGATACTGAAAAAAGTTTGAACTTGAGCTCCTTCACATATCTAACATTCTCAAAATCAATACATTCAGCCTTGATGGTTCCTTTGCCAGTGATTCTCCCTCCATCAGGATCATTACCAAAAGCAACTCTTCCTCCATAATATGCCTTAAAATCTGACAGGATCTCCTTGTCCCCTGTCATGCTGCCAGAGCAACCACTATCAACAATAATATGATCTTTAAGCTCCTCCTCTGGGTTGCCCTGCATAGTAAAGAAAAGGGTTAGTTTCTTTTAGGAACCCAAGCCATTACTGACTTGTGTTCCCCTTTGGAGTGACATACTTGAATTCCTTCAGTATGTAATCTCCACTGGATTTAAAGGCATGGTCAATGATTATTTGCATTGGTCCCATGTCCTGTGTTGTATTATCAACAACACTCCCTGTTTCACCCTTATCTGATGAAAGTACTGCTTGTTCCCCATCAGTACTTTCTTTCTTAACCCAATTTCATTTGACTTTAGGTTTCTCTGATCTAGGTACTTTGCTTGAGGTGTAAGACCTTTTATATGAATTGAATCTCTTAGGTCTTCTATATGAAAAAGTGTTAGCTGTACCATGATTGGGTGAAAACTTATCAGTCCTTTGAGAAGGTACTTCTTGAGACTTATCAGTGTGTGAAGGTACTGGTGGTTTGGAAAACAATCTTTTCTAGTGAGGGTACCTATAGTCTTTAGAGAAATTACTATGGTTAACCCTATTTGAGTGATTCCAAACTGGTCTAGTCTCCCTTGGCTTATGGGTGGTAGGTCTATTCTTTGGGAACTGACTTAAATATTCTGAGTATAAGTCACAGTGCTTAATCAAATGATCAGGACTATAGCATACATAACATAATTTTCTCTCCATATTCCCAAATCCTCTTCTATGATTAAAAGGTTTCCTATAGTTAGCAGTATATTGAAAAGTTTCTCTTGGAGGTACTGCTGAATGTCTAGCAGTACTTTGAAAAGTTTTTGGAGGTACTGCTTGTTTTTGAAAGGCTGTAGGAAACTTTTGATCATTACCCCTTTGAAAATCATCCTTGGGTTTCTCAGAACTAGATTGACTAGTAAGCTTCTTCCTAAACTCTAGGTTGTCTACACCATAATGAGAAACATCTGTCCTAAGTGGTTGAAACCTACCAGTGGGTGGAGGAACTGAGTGGTACTCCTTATCTTTCTTAAACTCAGGAGGTGATTCACTAATTGGTTCCTCATTCGTAGGTGTGTTTTCTTCTGAGCTAGTAAGTTCATCATCACTAGTTGAGATTTCTTCCTTATCACTAGGTGGGGTCTCTTCCTTATCACTAGGTGAGGTCTCATCTGAACTACTATCTTCACCATAACCTAGTCCAGCTCTACTGTTTATTCTTCTTTGTTTATCAACAAATTGAACATGTGATAGACCAGCCTGTTTAATACTACCAAGTTTTTCTAACAAAGCATCTCTTTCCTTAGTAATCTTTTCTAATTCAGACACCTTACATCCTAACTTCCATTCACTTAATTTTAATTGGTAATCTTGTTGCTCATATTTTTTTGCCCAAGCCATTTCATTATTTTCATGTGTTAATATTTTGGCTTCCATTGACTCTAAAGTTAATTGATAACCAGCTACCTCAGACCTAGTTGTTCTACAATTATCTCTTTCAGTCACATATTCTTTAAGCAACTTTTGATACACATCATTACACTTAGAGCATACCTCAGAGACATTGGATGAACTTGGTGAAGTAGCAACCATAGCAATCTGAACAGGTTCATATTCATCCTCCATGCTCCAGTTAAAGCTTCCAAGACCATCTCTTGATTCCAAAGCAGCATATCCTGGTTCCTCATCAAAAGCTGTGCTCCAATCAAACTCTTCCATTGCAACCATAGAATAGGTTACTGGTTCATCATCAAATTCAGCACTCCAGTCAATCTCTGCTAGATTTTCTTGAGCCACCAAAGCTTTTGGTTTTGTTTCAGTAACAGGAACCTCTTTTCTTTCAACTTTGGGTTGTTCAAGCATTATGTTTGCTTGATATTTTGCAAACTTGCATTCCCTGGCAAAGTGCCCAAGCTTTTGACAATTGAAACATTCAATCTTGGTTTTGTCAAAAGTTATACCCTGTTTGGCTTTGAAATCAATTCCCCTTCCTGTCTTGTTCATAAACTTCTTGATCCTTGCAGTGATCATGGCAACTTGCCATCTTATGTCAATCTCTTCCAAAGCATCTTCTTCAATCTACAACAAGTCTTCTTGATAGGTAACAGGTAAAGTGGCTTGTTGAGCAAAGAAGGAACATACAACATCATCAGAATTGGTGTTGTTTGTTGGTGATGGGTTGGGGGTAGTTGTGGTTGTGTAAACATGCTGTGTATCACCAACAGTACTTTGAGAAGGATAAGCAGTACTTTTAGTAGAAGTACTGCTTCTGTTTTCAGAAGACACAAAGGCTATGTTGTGAGTTTTCTGAGAACTGTGACCATTCATCTCTTGCTCGTACACTTTCAAATTGTTGTAGAGATCATCAAAGTCCATAGACTCCAATCCAGGTTGTCCTCTAATCATAGTAGCAACCACATGCCAGACAGATGGCAAACTCCTTAAGAACTTCAAATTTGCATCTTCAACAGATACCTCTGCTCCATACAGTTCTAGCATACAAAGTAGATTTTGGAATCTGTCATAGGCAGCATCAAGACCTTCTCTTTCACCAACAGTGAAAGTTTCAAACTGCTGCTTCAATAAGTTTCTATGCATCTTCTTAGAAGCATCATTACCTCCAAATCTTTTCTTGATCGCAGCCCACAATTGCTTTGCATCCTTAGCATCATGGAACTTTAGTAGGTGACCATCAGGAATAGCAGATACCAGTATGTTGAGAGCCTTATCTTGATTTCTCTTTGTAGCTGCTGGCAAGGTTGGTTGAGGTGGTTTGGGTTGTCCTTCAACATGTACAGGTTCGTCAAGAACAACATTACCATTGATAATCACATCCCATAGAGCATGGTCTGTAATAGCAAGGTACTGCCTCATCTTCATGTTCCAGAGATCATATTCTCCCTTCTTGATGATAGGAATTCTGAGTGAGGTGATGGATGGGATTGGTGCAGCTTTAGTCGACATCGTTTAGGGTTTGTTGATAAATCGATTTTAAGGGTTTCTTCTTAATCAGAGTCTCCACACAAGCTCTGATACCACTTGTTGGATCGATATACTCTGACCAAACTAACTTGTAGCTTGTCTACGGTTTAACAACCTTGAATAAATTCAAAACTGTTAATGGTGAAACACTTATATACTTTGCTAAGTATACGGAATCTACTTCAACAAAGCTAAGAAGAATTAATAAACAACTTCGAATATTATTAAAACCTTGAACCTGCTCTTTACACAGATTCACTAACAAACTCTAATCACTAATACTCTAATAATCTTCTAATATTTGTATCTCTAATCGTATGAACTTGTCTCTCTAAAACACGTCTCTCTAATGCCAACCTAGGGATCCTTTTATAGGCACAAGGAAAACCCTAGTCGGTTTACAATACTTGAACGACAAGTAATTCTAATTATAACTCTAATCTAATACGAACATTCTAGAATTACACATTAGTCCTTAAACATATTTGCATAACAGTCCTTCAACGAGCAGCAGTACTTTGACTTATTTAGTAGTACTTTGACTTCCAGCAGTACTTTGATATTCCAGCAGTACTTTAACTTTATAGCCCAACAGTAACCGAGAAAAAGTCGGAGGAGAAGCGACTGGAAGATGTACCGATAGTTAAAGATTTTCCCGAAGTATTTCCCGAGGACTTGCCTGGTCTTCCGCCAACCCGACAAGTAGAATTCCAGATCGATCTAGTGCCAGGAGCAGCACCAGTGGCACGAGCACCCTATAGGTTGGTACCATCCGGGATGAAAGAACTGTATGAATAATTGCAAGAATTGTCAGATAAAGGATTCATACGCCCGAGTTCTTCGCCATGGGGAGCTCCGGTACTGTTTGTTAAGAAGAAAGATGGATCCTTCCGGATGTGCATCGATTATCGTGAGTTAAACAAGCTCACCGTGAAGAACCGATACCCACTACCTAGAATCGACGACTTGTTTGATCAACTGCAAGGGTCGAGTGTATACTCGAAGATTGATTTAAGGTCAGGGTACCATCAACTGAGAGTTAAGGAGGGAGATATACCGAAGACAGCTTTTCGTACACGATACGGGCACTATGAGTTCCAAGTGATGCCATTTGGTCTGACGAACGCACCAGCTATGTTTATGGACCTAATGAACCGAGTGTGCAAGCCATACTTGGACAAGTTTGTGATCGTGTTTATTGATGATATCCTCATCTACTCACGCAGCAAAGAAGAGCACGCTGAACACTTGAAGGCCATTCTAGAACTGCTCAAGAAGGAGGAGTTGTACGCTAAATTCTCCAAGTGTGATTTCTGGATTGAAAAAGTACAGCTCCTAGGGCATGTGATTGATAGCAAAGGCATTCACGTGGATCCCGCAAATATCGTAGCAGTGAAAGATTGGGCGTCTCCTACGAATCCCACAGAGATATGGCAATTCTTAGGACTTGCCGGGTACTATCGGAGATTTATCGAGGGCTTCTCAAAAATCCCTAAATATTTGACGGAGTTAATCCAAAAGAAGAAAAAGTTCGAATGGGGAGAAAAACAAGATTCGTCCTTTCAACTCTTGAAGCAGAAACTATGTGAAGCTCCAATATTAGCATTACCTGAAGGGAACGAAGACTTCGTGGTTTACTGCGACGCATCTATTCAAGGACTGGGCGCCGTATTAATGCAAAGAAACAAAGTTATTGCATATGCCTCTCGACAACTCAAAACCCACGAGAAGAACTACACCACTCATGATCTTGAATTGGGAGCAGTAGTATTCGCTCTTAAGATGTGGGGACACTACTTGTATGGCACCAAGTGTACGGTGTTTACAGATCACAAAAGTCTCCAACATATTCTAGATCAGAAAGAGCTAAATATGAGACAACGCCGATGGTTGGAGTTACTCAGTGATTATGATTGTGAGATTCGCTACCATCCTGGAAAGGCAAATGTTGTGGCCGATGCCTTGAGTCGAAAGGAGCGAACCAAACCTCTTAGAGTCAGATCTCTGGGAAT
Source organism: Artemisia tridentata subsp. tridentata (assembly GCA_021014915.2). Taxonomy (NCBI): domain Eukaryota; kingdom Viridiplantae; phylum Streptophyta; class Magnoliopsida; order Asterales; family Asteraceae; genus Artemisia; species Artemisia tridentata. The sequence goes on from CP139504.1 coordinate 385,134,870, forward strand.
GACAATTAAGTCACCACTTCCAGCAAAGATTTTAGAAGCTCAGGCCGAAGCCCTGAAGGAAGAAAACAGACCAAATGACAAAATCTATGGAATGCCAGAAAACGAGAACGGTTTTGAGAGAGAACAAGACGGGATGCTGTGTTTCAATGACAGAAAATGGATTCCACTTTACGGAGGAATACGTGATTTTATCATGTACGAATCCTACAAGTTAAAGTATTCCATTCATCCGGGGTCTGATAAGATATATCAGGATCTCAAGAAGTTGTATTGGTGGCCAAACATGAAGGCCGACATCGCTGTGTATGTCAGAAAATGTTTGACATGTGCTAGAGTAAAAGCAGAACACCAAAGGCCGTCTGGAATGTTGACACAGCCAGAAATTCCAACATGGAAATGGGAAAGGATCACAATGGACTTCATCACAAAGTTACCTAAGAGATCGGGTAGACTTGACACTATCTAGGCCATCGTTGATCGCCTTACTAAATCCGCACACTTCTTGGCAATAAAAGAAACCGACGACATGAGTACACTTGCACGATTATATTTAAAGGAAATAGTCTCACGGCATGGAGTGCCGGTTTCCATCATCTCAGATCGAGATAGCCATTTTACGTCGAACTTCTGGCGGTCATTGCAGAAAGCTTTGAATACTCAGTTAGATATGAGTACCGCCTACCACCCACAGACTGATGGTCAGAGTGAGAGAACTATCCAAACCTTGGAAGACATGATGCGAGCATGTGTGATTGATTTTGGAAAGGTTGGGATAAACACTTACCGTTAGCAGAGTTTTCATACAACAATAGTTACCACGCTAGCATTAAAGCTGCTCCATTCGAAGCACTTTATGGTAGGAAATGTCGTTCACCTATTTGTTGGACTGAAGTTGGGGATGCGCAAATCACAGGGCCCGAACTTATTCACGAAACCACAGAAAAAAGATCGTCCAAATCAAACAACGCTTACAAGCCGCCCGAGATCGACAGAAAAGTTATGCCAATGTGAGAAGGAAACCAATGAAATTTCAAGTTGGAGACCGAGTCATGTTGAAACTATCTCCTTGGAAAGGGATGATTAGATTTGGGAAGCGTGGGAAGTTAAATCCTCGATACGTTGGACCATTCAAAATCCTAGAAAGGGTTGGTCCTGCGGCATACAAGCTTGAACTTCCTGAAGAGCTTAGTAGAGTACATAGTACCTTCCACGTATCAAATCTGAAAAAGTGTTTATCTGACGAAACCTTGGTTGTACCATTGAAAGAAATTCGACTCAACGATAAGCTAAACTTCGTCGAAGAACCAATGGAAATTCTGGATAGAGATGTCAAGCAATTAAAGCAAAGCCGTATTCCCATAGTCAAAGTTAGATGGAACTCTAAGAGAGGACCGGAGTACACATGGGAACGCGAGGATCTAATCCGTTCTAAATACCCCCACTTGTTTGATAAAACAACTCCGACAACTACTACACTTTAGGATTCGGGACGAATCCAGTCTAACGGGTGGGTACTGTAATACCTCGTAAAAATCCCTTGTCATTAATAATGTTAATCACCGAATAATTCCCAATTATTGTTAAATAACCTTTTATGCGGGTTATATTTTATATATATATATATATATATATATATATATATATATATATATATATATATATATATATATATCAAGCAATAATCACCAAGTTACCCGAATGATTTCGAAATACACTACGAATAGCTCACTTGTGCACCGAATCTAAAAATAAAACACCGAGACTAATCAAACCGGGCTAAATCTTCTTTCTTTTCTTCTTCTATTCGTTGGGCCGAGCACCACATCAAGTCAACCCATTGTATTATTTCTTCTTTGTATTTCCAGATGGGCCGAGCAAACCCAGAAACACAGCCCAACATTCCATCTAGAATTTCTAATATACAAACTACAAAGTTTGTATACTCTCTCCTTTCTTTTTTTTGCTACCAGGCGACTAGGTACAACCATAGAAGCACAACACATTTTCCAATTTGTTCTTTCTTTCGCATGCTTGCGTATAAGACCACCCAAACAAAGTCAAGCCTCTCCTAAACTTAGCCTACACATTAAACAAATGTTAATCCCATACTATCTTTTTGAATTATTGTTAACCAATGGTCCTAGTGTTCCTTTAACCTCAACAGCACCATACCCTTTCTACTCCCTTTCTTTTATAATAATCACTTGAAGCATGGTCAAGGGTCTTCCCTTCTCCTTTGTCCCATCGAGCACCAACATAGCCTCCATCTTTAACCTCTCATTTCGACAAGACTACACAAACTATGACTTTTCTTTTCTGCCATTCGACATAAACAAAACATACACCATCTTGTCACTAGCCTAGAAACCATGCAAGAAAGATTTATTAATCTCAAAGCCATACCCTCATTCAACTACATAAACCTTCAATACCTCACATTCCCTCACACACTAAAAACTCAATAACACTTAGCAAAAATACTCCAAAGCATTTCCTTTCTTCCCTTGTTCCAACTGTCGAGCTAAAGAAGAGAAGGGAGCAAGCTTATTTGGGGTACATTACAAGTTCAAAAGTTGAGGGTTAATAATTTGGATCGTGAGTTATCACACACAAAGGGGTTCCAAGTCGTTGCTCGTCTCCTTGTTCTCTCGCACCCATCTCATTCGAACTCTTCACCACCTTCTTAGGTGTTGTAAGTTTTTCCTTGTCTCACTCTTACTTGTTCACTCCTTTTCTCATTCGTACATTAACTCATTGTCGAAATTAATGAAAGAAACTAAAGCCTATGTCATGTGAAGAACTCGTTAGGTGCCTTAGAAACACCTCGATAACTGTTTATTTTAACGTACGACCTATATCTATTTTGCTACCACACGAATCTATATACTACGGTAAATCAAATTGGCGAAACATGCAAGAAATATAATGTCGAACGCAATCTTGAATTGACCAAATCCTAAGCTCAGTCGCACACCTCCTTAATTGTCTAAAAATCTGTTTTTGGGCTTAATGGGCTAACGAGCCCATGATCTTTTCTCTTATGGAATTTTCGAAATGGCAGAACCAAATTCAATATATAACCTTTAAATGAAAAACTAATTACGTGAAGCTTTTATGTAATGAAATGACCACATTTTTAAGAAAGAAAGTTAACTTTTTCAAAAACTAAAGTTTGGACTAAAACTGCAAAATATTTCGTTAAGGGGTCAAAAATGTAAAATCTATCAAACTATTGGGTCGAATCTGAAATTTAAAATTTTGTATAAAACTTAGGGGTACAAACTGTCAAAAACAGAAAGTTTAAGGTGAAAAGGTACAACTTGAGGATTTTGACTAAAATTATAAATATGTTAAACTTCGGATTAAAAATGTAATTTTGTAAAGTTAAGGGTAAGTATTGTAAGTAATTATATTTTTGAGAAACATTATATCTTTATTCCATTTGTAAATACCATGTGAATCCATACTAGTGACTAATGCACATTTATTTTCTTAAATAACTTATAATAGCTAAAAATATTTAAAATAAATATTTTTACTAATGTTTACTATAACTAACAACTTATACGAGCAAGTTTTATTCGAAAGACTTTTTGTAAATAACAACTATATCCATATTAAGACTTTTCTTGGATTTTGCCTATTTTAATACACAAATCCGACACTCTCACACCTAAAGATCTTCGTGCTCATCATTTTACATCGAAACCTAGAACAACGAATCTAAATTTATCATATTACTCTAGGTCGCAAGTCGGAGCTATTCACTTACATCACTTGATCACTACTTGACTACTGTATCACTAAGGTGAGTTCATAGTCCCACATTTTACTATGTTTTCAAATCCCGTGGGGAGATACATGCTATAAATCTGAACACAAGTATTTTTCTGTATGCTTCCCTGATTGATATTGCTAAGTAATATTGCCTAAGTTACCACCCTGCCAAAAAGTCCCTCATATCATGAACCATTAATCACTTACGAGTGAACGCGAATTTTGTGAATAGATCTATTGGAAGTTGACAACCCATTTGTACTAGCCGGATAGATAACTATAGTGTTAGCCGGATTGATAGACAAATGCACTTTATTCGAATTAAGAGTCTGGCAAAACTCCTACGACGAGGGCATTATCATCCACATCATTACCATGATGTGGAATATTTATTACAACTATTATTACCCCCACAAGTTAAGGTTTGCGTGTCATGAGGCTTAGGGCAATATTTATTTATATGTTACACTTCAATATCATTGATTTTCCCCTACTATTTAACTTGTGTTCAAACTATTACAAATTAAACACTATGGATTCACTCAACCTTTGTGTTGACGTTTTAAGCATGTTTTATCTCAGGTAACTAAGGAATCTCAAGCACGGAGTTTGCATGGGCATTGGAAATCTACCCCTTTTTATTACAAATAATTATATCATTCTTTTCAAACTCATCATCACTTTTGTGAAAAACTATCCTTTTGGCAACTAATGTGTAATCTCTGAATATTGAGTTTTCATTGAATGATATAAATGCAACTTTTAATGATTATCTATGGTTACGACTGTGATCATATTGGTAATACCCCGTTTAAGTCTTCCGCTGTCATCTAAAATTTTTAACGGGGTGTTACAGATTGGCATCTGAGCCTAGGTTATAGAGAAGCGAATGCTTTTTCAAAAAATAAAAAATAAAAAAAACATTGGACTGTAACCGCGATTTTTAAAAAGGACCGTTTTTAACCTTACCACCCTATGCCCTCCGTGCCAACACTTTGCATTGAGATTTGCTTGGCAGATTATGCATAACAAACGAATAAATATTATTACTTACGAACTTTTGCATTGAGATTTGCTTGGCAGATTATGCATAATGAATGAATATTAACACTTTTTTAACACATGCATTGAGATTTGCTTGGCAGATTATGCATAACGAATTAGTTTTATCACCTACGAATGTTATTATGGCTAATGCATATGTATATTATTAATGACTTACACTTATTATTATTGGGATATTACAGTACCATGTCTCCCCCGATCCCCGTCATCATTCTGTCTGATGTTGAGACCGAAGTGACACCAGTACCATCAGCTACTCCACCCACTACTGTTATCATTTTGTCTGACGCTGACACCAATACCACCTTACCCGTTTCACCAGTTATCGCATTTGTTGTTCCATCTGGGAACGCATCTGGAGAGACAGAGCCCTTTGAGGAGGGTGAAGTCGCCTCGACACCGGTTATCTCACCCACTATCCCCCTTTCACCTTCTCTCTCTTTTTGTCCTTTGACTCTTGACCAGTACTATGAGTCACAGCAATTCCTAGCCGCTGATGATTGTCCTTTACCACCCCCACCCCGAGCTTTGACCCCTCACCATTCCTCTGGGTCAGAGGCGGATGACGAGTCGTCTGACTCCGACTCTTCCGACTTAGCTTCACCCATACCACCCCCACCTGCACCGGTTCGCCGGCGTAGGATAGTCAGATTTCTACAGCCTTATGAGCCCGCACCATTTGGGCAACTTTATGTGCCTTTCCAGGGAGGCCCACCTAGGAAGTACACTGCCCGAAAATGGGTACGTGCACCTTCAGCCCCATTGGTACCACCACCAGCTGTCATACCACCATCACCAGCACCAGTATCCTCATCACCATCACCGGTATCAGCATCACCTTCACCACCATCATCACTACCACCATCACCATCACCTCAGCCACACCTTTATATGATTCCATCACCACCACCAGTCAGAGTTGACTCTCCTTTTGACTCAGTTACTAGATCATACCCATCCATACCATCACCTACTGTCTTTTATCACCAGATCACTACAGTCCCGGTGACATCTCCAGTCCCATCACCCACCCACTCGACCGAGCCTAGTGACCCCTTGCCTTTTCGCAAAAGGGCACGTTTTGTAGGCCCTTCATCATCAGATCCGTATGTCGAGGCTGTTGCTGAGGCCGCTGCTCAAACCCGCAGGAGGGTTGATGCACGCCGCTGGTCATTTCTGTTGGCTGTGATCCGTAGATAGAGAGCACAGGAGGGTGCCCCGAGAGCTGCGGAATTGGGAGAGAGTTCATCTACCGCTGCTGCTAGAGTTCTTCCAGTCACGGGAGAGCCCATTCATCACACTATCCCACTGTTAGCAGCTAGACTCTCTAGGCATGGGGACCGCCTTGATGCTTTACTCAGTTTCATCGGGGATGTTTCACTCGAGTGCATTTAGTGTATTGAGGAGGAGGTGGAGAACCTCGTAGTAGGGAGAGTAGCCATGGAGGAGGTTTTCGATATGATGGGTACTAGCCTCTAGGAGGCGCAGGAGATTATTGCTGATCTTAGGGATAGGGTAGAGGCGATGGAGCAGGAGGTCCAGGACCAGAGGGACCACATCACAGGCATGGAAGAGAGGCAGGAGAGCATGAGACAGGAGTCCTAGGATCAGGGGGACATATCTAGGATTCTGCAGGACATTATTGAGACTCAGGATGGGGAGCTCCACATGACCAGGAGGAGCATTCAGAGATTGGAGGCTGGGGAGAGACAGAGGGATGCTAGGATTGAGGAGTTGACAGAGACAGTTCGAGCACTACAACGTCGCTTGGATGGGGCGTCGGGTAGTTCTTAGATTTTACTGTATCAGTTGTGGCTAGACATCTAGCGTACCGTTTGTGATGTAATAAAGAAACTTGTATTTGATTGTTTTGTAAGAAAATGAATCAAGATTATGAAAACAAATATTGTATGTTATGATTTCCGGAACTTGATGTAAAATTTATGATTACCTTGTTGTTTCATTCTATTTGTATGTGTTGTGGATGGTGCTCGAATATGTTGTATTTATGATTTGATTGTGATATTTATTGATGTAGTGCAGGGACGATCACTTCATGTGTTTACATGATGGTGACATATTTATCATGAATTCTTTTCCTCAGCATGGATGTGTTACATTATGATAGTTTTGTTATGAAGTATATACAATTACCTTGTTAATTGACCATATTCCAACACCAACTCAATCACGAAATAAATAAGTAAATTCTAAATATGTGTTCTTATGTCATTGTTAGAACATGGCTACCCACAGCAGAACAACAGATGCAGTCGCTGGAACGATCATGACCCCAGAAGAGATCCGCCGGTTGATCACTGAGAGCTTAACCGCTGTATTAGTGGCTCAAGCTGCAGCCACGACTCCCACTGGCAGTGTCACAAGGCCCACTGGTGAAGGCGAGACAGTTGTGACTCGCAAATGCACCTACAAAGAATTCATGAGCTGTAAACCACCAACTTTCAAAGGTACCGAAGGAGTAACGGGGTTGGCTCGATGGTTTGAACTCTCAGAAACTATTTTCACCAGGAGTGGTTGTGCAGAAGGCAGTAAGGTCACCTTTGCTACTGGCACACTAGAGGATGACGCTCTATCATGGTGGAACTCCATTGCTCAGAAAATGGGTACTGAAAGAGCTTACCAATTTCCTTGGGCCGAGTTTAAACAGAAAATGTTGAAGAAGTATTGCCCACGTACTGAGATCCGAAAACTAGAAGATAAGTTTGATCATCTAGTGGTGAAAGGATATGACAATAGGACTTATGTCAGAAGATTCCAAGAACTCTCTCTGCTATGCCCAACCAAGGTGCCAGATTCCGAGAAAACATTGGAAAGGTATGTTGAAGGGTTGCCCAAAAGCATAGAAGGAATTGTCACTGTATCCAAACCACAGACACTGGAAGAAGCCATGGAGACCGCTCAGAAATTACTGGAGAGGGAAATCAAGCGTAATCAGGCTCAGGGAAGCAACGATCACAAGAGAAAGTTTGATGATCGTAGAAGCAATCACAGCAACAACAACTCTCACCACAACCACAGCCACAACCGCAACAACAATCAAGGCTATCAGCAAAACCAAAACCACCATCACAACCAACAGAACTGCCGGCAGGAAACTGCCAAGGCTTACCTTGCTAAACCTACTGGAAATGGGGGTTATGCTGGACCCGCTCCCATGTGCAACCGATGTAAGTTGCACCACTATGGACCCTGTTTTGGTAGATGTGAAAAGTGCCAGAAAACCGGTCACAAGACTCAAGATTGCAAGGCCACAGGAGCCAATTTACAACCAGTGGCCGTAGTATGCCATGGATGTGGTAAGAAGGGACACTACAAGAACCAGTGTCCAAATCAGATTGCCAACCCTATCAACAATGCTCGAGGGAGAGCATATGTGCTTGGAGATGGAAATGTCAAGCAAGATCCCGACGTGGTGACGGGTACGTTTCCCCTTAATAATCATCTTGCTAAAGTTTTATTTGATTCTGGAGCCGACAAAAGTTTTGTGTCTACTTCATTTGCACCCCTACTTAACATTAACCCGACTAAATTAGACACCATCTACGAAATCGAACTAGCCGACGGTAAGCTAGTAGGAACCAACACCATGATCCAAGGTTTCACCTTGCTCCTGCAAAATCAACCATTTGACATAGACCTTATGCCCATTCAACTTGGTAGTTTTGACGTAGTCATCGGCATAGATTGGTTGTCCAAGAACCATGCTAAAATTTTATGCGACGGGAAGGTTGTTCACATCCCACGTAAAGGAGGAACTTTAGTTGTCCGTGGCGAACGGGGTAAGACCCGACTAAGTATCATATCGTGCTTCAAAACGATGAAGTATATCGACCGGGGATGTCTCGCATTTTTGGCTCAAGTAACTGAGAAAAAGTCAGAGGAGAAGCGACTGGAAGATGTACCGATAGTTAAAGATTTTCCCGAAGTATTTCCCGAGGACTTGCCTGGTCTTCCGCCAACCCGACAAGTAGAATTCCAGATCGAACTAGTGCCAGGAGTAGCACCAGTGGCACGAACACCCTATAGGTTGGCACCATCCGAGATGAAAGAACTGTCTGAACAATTGCAAGAATTGTCAGATAAAGGATTCATACGCCCGAGTTCTTCGCCATGGGGAGCTCCGGTACTGTTTGTTAAGAAGAAAGATGGATCCTTCCGGATGTGCATCGATTATCGTGAGTTAAACAAGCTCACCGTGAAGAACCGATACCCACTACCTAGAATCGACGACTTGTTTGATCAACTGCAAGGGTCGAGTGTATACTCGAAGATTGATTTAAGGTCAGGGTACCATCAACTGAGAGTTAAGGAGGGAGATATACTGAAGATAGCTTTTCGTACACGATACGGGCACTATGATTTCCAAGTGATGCCATTTGGTCTGACGAACGCACCAGCTATGTTTATGGACCTAATGAACCGAGTGTGCAAGCCATACTTGGACAAGTTTGTGATCGTGTTTATTGATGATATCCTCATCTACTCACACATCAAAGAAGAGCACGCTGAACACTTGAAGGCCATTCTAGAATTGCTCAAGAAGGAGGAGTTGTACGCTAAATTCTCCAAGTGTGATTTCTGGATCGAAAAAGTACAGTTCCTAGGGCATGTGATTGATAGCAAAGGCATTCACGTGGATCCCGCAAAGATCGTAGCAGTGAAAGATTGGGCGTCTCCTACGAACCCCACAGAGATACGGTAATTCTTAGGACTTGCCGGGTACTATCAGAGATTTATCGAGGGCTTCTCAAAAATCGCTAAATCTTTGACGGAGTTAACCCAAAAGAAGAAGAAGTTCGAATGGGGAGAAAAACAAGAGTCGTCCTTTCAACTCTTGAAGCAGAAACTCTGTGAAGCTCCAATATTAGCATTACCTGAAGGGAACGAAGACTTCGTGGTTTACTGCGATGCATCTATTCAAGGACTGGGCGCCGTATTAATGCAAAGAAACAAAGTTATTGCATATGCCTCTCGACTACTCAAAACCCACGAGAAAAACTACACCACTCATGATTTTGAATTGGGAGCAGTAGTATTCAACATATTCTAGATCAGAAAGAGCTAAATATGAGACACTACTTGTATGGCACTACTTGTATGACACCAAGTGTACGGTGTGGCACCAAGTGTACGGTGTTTACAGATCATAAAAGTCTCCAACATATTCTAGATCAGAAAGAGCTAAATATGAGACAACGCCGATGGTTGGAGTTACTCAGTGATTATGATTGTGAGATTCGCTACCATCCTGGAAAGGCAAATGTTGTGGCCGATGCCTTGAGTCGAAAGGAGTGAATCAAACCTCTTAGAGTCAGATCTCTGGGAATGACAATTAAGTCACCACTTCCGGCAAAGATTTTAGAAGGTCAGGCCGAAGCCCTGAAGGAAGAAAACAGACCAAATGAGAAAATCTATGGAATGCCGGAAAACGAGAACAGTTTTGTGAGAGAACAAGACGGGATGCTACGTTTCAATGACAGAAAATGGATTCCACTTTATGGAGGAATACGTGATCTTATCACGTACGAATCCCACAAGTCAAAGTATTCCATTCATCCGGGGTCTGATAAGATGTATCAGGATCTCAAGAAGTTGTATTGGTGGCCAAACATGAAGGCCCACATCGCTGTGTATGTCGGAAAATGTTTGACATGTGCTAGAGTAAAAGCAGAACACCAAAGGCCGTCCGGAATGTTGACACAGCCAGAAATTCCAACATGGAAATGGGAAAGGATCACAATGGACTTCATCACAAAGTTACCTAAGACATCGGGTGGACTTGACACTATCTGGGTCATCGTTGATCGCCTCACTAAATCCGCACACTTCTTGGCAATAAAAGAAACCGACGACATGAGTACACTTGCACGATTATATTTAAAGGAAATAGTCTCACGGCATGGAGTGCCGGTTTCCATCATCTCAGATCGAGATAGCCGTTTTACGTCAAACTTCTGGCGGTCATTGCAGAAAGCTTTGAATACTCAGTTAGATATGAGTACCGCCTACCACCCGCAGACTGATGGTCAGAGTGAGAGAACTATCCAAACCTTGGAAGACATGCTGCGTTTTCATACAACAATAGTTACCACGCTAGCATTAAAGCTGCTCCATTCGAAGCACTTTATGGTAGGAAATGTCGTTCACCTATCTGTTGGACTGAAGTTGGGGATGCACAAATCACAGGACCCGAACTCATTCACGAAACCACCGAAAAGATTGTCCAAATCAAACAACGCTTACAAGCCGCCCGAGATCGACAGAAAAGTTATGCCGATGTGAGAAGGAAACCTATGGAATTTCAAGTTGGAGACCGAGTCATGTTGAAAGTATCTCCTTGGAAAGGGATGATTAGATTTGGGAAGCGTGGGAAGTTAAATCCTCGATACGTTGGACCATTCAAAATCCTAGAAAGGGTTGGCCTTGTGGCATACAAGCTTGAACCTCCTGAAGAGCTTAGTAGAGTACATAGTACCTTCCTGTGACAAATGGTAATTTTCACGTTGCTAATTAATATTATATGAGTATTAATTATTTTTAAGCTAAGCATTTCTGTGCGCATTTGCATGTTTCTGAGTATTTTTGAGCACTTTCGGGAGCTGTCCCAGCATACTGTAGCTAACAGTCATTGCAAAAAAAGTATATTTTTGTCAGTAAAGTTAAATTATCACATTTCTGATAGTTACTGACAAGTATTATAATTTACTGAGAGCTTTCTCGCATTTTGCTGAAAAACAACCGCACGCGCATACCGTCAGCACAGTACATATGGTAAAGGTCAAACCGGGACTTTACGGTAACATTTTAGCTCAAACCGACACACGATAAACCAACGCGGAGTAAAACTAAAATTTTCCCTCCCCTAATATACACTAAAACCGGCCATAGTGGTATCCTTCACCACTAAATGACAAAACTTTGCTAATAAATCTTCCTAAATCAAATTTTGCCATTTTTGGTGTAACACTTTCTAAGATTCCTTTTTAGCTACCAAAGCTTTCCTAGATCATTTTTGATCTTCCATAATACACGACCCAGACACACATTCTTCATCTTCAATCTCAAATTTTCGCTAAAGTTCAAGATCATCAAAGTTCATAATCAAGGTTTTTGGGTCATTTGGAGCTTGGTTTGGGTAAATTTGGTGAAGCTTTGGGTATTCTTGGTCATCATACCCACGTTAAAACATTAATCTTTGTAAGAATTCATAAAACTTTTCTAATCTTGTTAATCTCTTGTTCATTTGATGTCTAATGATGTTTAAAAGTGTTAAATGTGTATGTTTTGATTATATGATTAAAGCTAGGGTTTGATCTTGTTTATTTAGTGCTCGACATTTTTGATGTTTATGAGTTAGTTAGTAGTTTTCTTGCTTGTGTGGTAAATCTTGTTGCATATAGTGCTTGTTTGAGGATACAAACACTAGTTATGGTTTTTACACTAATTTAAGCACTATATTGATTTTTGAGGCACATATATGGTTCGACTACTATTAAAAATAAAAGATTATTGGGGTTTTGAAAAACATAAAATTTTGGCTCAAATGGTGAAATGGTGGAAAAATATAGTGAAGTGCTTAATTAGTTTGGCTTATTTAATAAGTTATAAGTTACTAAAAATGACTAGTACAAAGGTGAAAATAAGTTGATATCTTGAAGATGGGTTGAATGAACAGTAGCAAAGTCAAAGTTTGACTTTTGATTAGGTAGCTTAATTATTAGAGATTATTTGATAAGTATAAAGTGTATTTGGTAACTAAAAATAACTAATAAGTACCAAATAAATACAAATTGGACTAAATGGCTTTTTGGGCCAAAAGCCCACGATTTTACTGTTGGGCCGAAGCCCATGGAAAATTTTGAGAGTTTGACTTTTAGACCAAACGGATGTATTGAACGAGTAAAATGATTTTTAGTAACGTGTCGATATATACGTTATAACTAAACATGTGTTTTGGTCTAAAATGAGGTTATTGTGCTTCTTGATAGTGTTCGGCCCAATAAGCAAACAAAAATGATAAATTTGATTTTTGGAATATTTTCCGACTCGCCGAAGTTAAAAATGTTTAACGAAACGATAAATATAACGATAACTATTTTTGGACTTGTTTTGAGACGCTTAGTCTTCGAAAGGGTAAAAATTGACATTTTTCCTAAAATGGTATTGAGATTGACTTCTGTTTACTTTTTGAAGAAATATTGACTTCGTGTCGAAATTTAGTGATATTACTTAAAAGTTAAGATAACGAACAATATAACGACGAATATATATTCACGACACTTGACATATGTCACTAAAAGTATTTTGCACTTATTAGCGAAGTAATTGAGTAAAGTTTGCAACACGTGAGATAAATGGAAACGTTGTATAAACGAATGGGTCATGCCCAAATTTTCTAAAAATCCAACACTTAGCATATTTTGAGAAATCCACAACTTAAGTAAACTTTATGGAATTACTTAACAAAACTTAATGATTTTCACTAACTATATTTTAGTAACCAATCTTCAAAACGTATTTAATTAATCTTTACAATTAAATATATGAGAAATGAATTTATAAAGTATATATGTATATATATATGTAAAGTATGAGTAAATACATATATATGTAACGGTTGCACGATAAGTTGCGAATACTAGCACGGATGTTCCGTTACGTATTCCCACCATGCACTTTCACCATGAGCTACCCCCAAAGAGTTATAAAAATAAATCGTTTCGAAATATACTTTACCACATAGCAAGCAAGAAATACACAAGCACAGGTCAAACATAAAACTTTTCAAATAAAGTAAAGACTTGAACCACGAATGATTTGCTAAGACTTACCGTACTAATTTAGGGTACTGTTCGGCGCGGTTGCATTATTTTGATTGATTGCTGAATTGCTGTATTTGAAAGGTGAATTTATAGCCCCATATTTTTATATGATTTTTGGTTTTATAAGCTTGGGGTGAGAAACATGCAAAACTGTTTTCATGGACCAGAATTGAAGTTGCTTTTAAGATCACACTAGTATGCAAAAACCTAAGTTTGCTGAATCCCATTTTGTGCCCACTATCATCTGCCGTTAATTCTTGATGGGAAGCCGGTTGTTATAAATAGATCTATTGGGAGTGACGTCCCCGTTCGGTTGGCTCGGCATAGCCAAGGCGAACGTATACCATTCGGGTTTTTAGCCGGGTGTCTAGGGATTAACACTCGCGGGCACCCTTATTTATTTGCTAACGCTAGTCGTGATGCATTGTCTTAGTTTCGGTAGGATGAGGCTTAGTGTTTGCATTACTGATAGTGTGTATCTGCTGATTTGTTTTTATGATATTGCTATTGGTCCATGTGTGCTATTTATTTAAACCTATGAACTCACCAGCGTTAGCTGACTTTTAGCATGTTTTTCTCAGGAAACTGAGGTGCTTTTAGCCGGGAGCAGTGCATGGCATCGGTCACAATAAATGATGGAAATGTTTTTAATGCGTTTACTCTGACATGTGGACCTTTTGTTTAAATGGGCTTCATTTTCATCTGAAATGGTTTTTATGTATCGCTACATGACTTGACTTATGTAATATATTTTAAAACGGATTTTTAATCCGTTCACTATATCTTGTGTGATGATTATCAACCCCGTAGCACCCCAAAGTGTATGCTTCCGCGAATATTGTGATTTTGGGGGTGTTACAGATTGGTATCAGAGCCAGGTTATAGAGAACGAGGTTTATAAAAACCCTTAAACTATAACCGATTTTGAAAAACTTTCCATCATGACCGCCGGATGCCTGCCAGTTTAGCTTGCTATGATTTGAGCATTAGTTGTTTATTTGATTTGAGCATTGTTTGCCTTATTTGATTAAGTGTTTTTGGCATGCTATTTGAGTATATTATACTAAGCATATATGATATAAGTAATTTCTATATACTTATACGTGTCGCACTATATTTGTCACAGACCATGTCTCTCCCATTCGGCACACACTCCGAGGTGGATATTGATGGATTCACTTCTCAGACATAGCAGCCAGTTCCGTGCATGGATGACCCACTGATGGAGGTTATTCGTGTTGCTGCTCAGCCATCTATTCCAGTTCAGCCTGTACACACCACTCCATCTACCTCTCCGTACTTACACAGATCTACGACAGCACACCGTTCATCACCAGCTCAGTTGTACACCTTTGCTCAGCATGATTTCGATGCTCCACCTGTCAGACGTCGGGCATCATATAGGCGAGCCCGTGGACGTCGTCTTTAGTTATCTTCAGTATTGACCTCATCTCGTAGTAGGACCCGTTATGGTTATATGGGTACTCCTGCTGATTCACCACCTCAGTCACCTGTACTATCTCTAGATGATTCCCCACCTAGTCAGAGACGTAGGAGATCAGTGGAGACTTATTCTGATGAGGATGAGGATCTAGTGGAGGATCCAGAGAAGGTTCAGGATGAGCCTACTCCTACTGTGACTGCACCTGTTGAGCATACTCCTATAGGTTTAGAGGATGATAGGGATAGGGATACTCCTATGGATGTAGATCAGGTTATGATGCCGAGGGATGGCAAGGGTATTATGGAGGATGTTCAGGGATTGTTTGAGGTTGGACAGAGGTCGAGAGATGCACAGATTCAGGGTTTGGATGATAGTCAGTGGTTGGACATTGCTTGTGATGTTAGCGCGGGTGTACGTGCAGCTAGCCCAGAGTACACACCGTCATCTCCTTCTTTTATACCACCATCTCCGATGCCTACTCCACTCCCTTCACCAGTAGGTTCCCCACTTATAGAGCCTGAGCTTACTGAGATGGATCAGATCTGGATTCAACTGACGAACCAGGCGAGCTTACTTGATGTTCATTCTGATCAGCTTGGGAGATTGGAGCAGTCTGAGCGTAGTCAGACTGTGGAGAGGCGGATTGAGACTATTGATCAGGCAGCTTGTGTTTTGTTTGAAGAGTTGTATTCTGACCGTAGAGTAATGATTGGATTGAGGGCTAGATTGGATGATTTAGAGAGGTTACATGGTAGGGAGCTTAGAGGTTTGGACTTTAGGGCCATTGGTTTAGGTAGAGGCCAGCAGAGGATTCAGGGTATGTTACGACGAGCTAGAGGAGTCGATCGTACTCAGTGGCAGACGATTGTGACCGCTGAGATTACCATTGGTTCAGTGATGAGGGAGAACCAAGAGCTTAGAGGCCGTGTAACCCAGCTAGAGACCACCATTGGAGGATTGACCCGAGCACTTGAGGAGCTACACATTGCTAGGACCGACCACTAGATGTAGTAGTAGTGATGATGTGACCTTAGTATAGTAGTAATGATGATGTATTTCTAGATTTGTAGTAGCGATGATGTATTCCAAGATTCGTAGTAGTGATGGTGTATTCCTAGGACTTATAGTATCTCCGTAGTACCTTAGAACTATCTATTGACGAGCTTGTAATTTTGTGAACCTTCATCTTTCAATATATATAACAAGCTTAGTCTTCCTATCCGATTCATATTTTTCTTTCCTTCTTTCGTTGTTCCTCTGTGGTTGACTTTATACTTGTATTTTATTTTCGCTATTCACATATCCGTATAACTTATTTTCCTTTAACCAAAGATCTCATTTATCGCCATCTTTTGTGATGCAGATAAATGGCACCAAAATGAAAGTCAACCAGAGCCACACGAGGACAACTCGCTAACACACCCATGCAGACAAGGTCAGTGAGGGGAAGGACTGCTGAACCTGCTGCCCCGACCAGAGTCACACGAGGACGACCTGCTAACACACCGGTTCAAATAGCAGAGGAAGAGGCCCCAACTAGGGCCGCAACTGCTACCCAGCAATGAATCAAGCAACACTGGATCAACTTGTTGCTGACCGTGTGGCAGCCGCTCTCGCAGCTGTGACCAATTCGACCACCAACACCGGAACATCTAGACCAGTAACCAACAGCCGAGGTTGTACTTACGCTGGGTTCCGAAAAATCATGGTTGGAGGATTTGGAAGAACAGAAGGAGCCGTTGGTTTGACTAGATGGATTGAGAAGCTTAAGACCGTATTTCATATAAGTGGATGTCATGTGAATGACAGGGTTAAGTTTGCGTCATTTACTTTCATGGATTCCGCTTTGACCTGGTGGAACAACTACATGAAGTCTGCTAATATGGAGGTTGCTTATGCCATGCTTTGGGAAGATTTTAAGGAACTAATGATTAGGAAGTATTGCCCACGAAATGAGATTAAGAAGTTAGAAATTGAGTTTTGGAATTTGAAGGTGCAAAACAACAACATTGCTGCTTACAACCAGAGATTTCAGGAGTTGGCTTTGCTATGTCCAGAAATGGTTCGGACGGAAGCCAGATTGATTGAGAGGTACATAGGTGGTTTACCGAAATCTATAAGGGGTGATGTGATTACCTCGAGGGCTGTAGATCTTCAGGAGACCATGGAGACAGCAAACAAGTTAATGGATCAGGAACTGGAGGATATTCCAGAGAAGAGTACTGACCACAAAAGGAAGTGGGAAGATCACTCTAAGGGTAACAACAACAGCTCTTAAAACAAAAAGCAGAATAGAGGCAAGGTTTATGCAATTGGTTCAGGAGACAAGAAGGGTTATGATAAGAATACGCCTTTTTGTAACCGCTGTAAGTTACATCACATGGGACAGTGCATTGTGAAGTGCAACAATTGCCAGAGGATAGGACACATAGCAAAGAACTGCAGATCAAGACCACTAGCCACAGCACAAGCAGCACCAGCCTACAATCGTAAGGTGGATGTCACCTGCTTTGGGTGTGGTGAAAAAGGTCATTATCGGAATGAGTGCAATAAGCCCCGAAACCAAGGAAACGGTGGTAGACCAGGGAACCAAGTGGCAATGATCAACAATGGGGATCAGGGAAATGAAGGAAGAGCTCGTGGAAGAGTTTATGCCGTAGGCCGAAGAGAAGCACAGGACGACCCGAACGTGGTGACAGGTACGTTTCTCTTAAATAATCGTTATGCTTCAGTACTTTTCGATACGGGAGCAGATAGAAGTTTTGTATCAACCAATTTTAGTCCTTTACTTGACATAGCCCCGACCACCTTAGATAATGCCTTTGACGTAGAATTAGCAAACGGAAATCTAGAAAGAGTAGGTACCATCATCAGGGGTTGCACTCTAAACTTGTTGAATCGTCCTTTCAACATTGATCTGATGCCAGTGAAATTAGGTAGTTTTGACGTCATCATAGGAATGGATTGGTTATCGAAATATCATGCCGTCATCGTTTGTGATGAGAAAATTGTTAGAGTTCCTTATGGGAACGAAGTTCTGATTGTTGAAGGTGACCGTTCTGATCGTGCGCGTTCGTCAAGATTGGCAATCATCTCATATACGAAGGTGTAAAAGTACATCGAGAAGGGATGTTATCTCTTTTTAGCTCATGTCACTGAAAAGAAAGAAAAGGAACCTGGAGAGAAAAAGTTGGAAGATGTGCCAATCGTAAGGGATTTTCCAGAGGTCTTTCCAGAAGACTTACCGGGAGTTCCACCGGCCAGACAAATCGAATTCCAAATTGAATTAGTGCCAGGAGTCGCGCCTGTAGCCCGAGCACCCTATCGTTTAGCACCTACGAAATTACAAGAATTGTCAGATCAATTAGCTGAATTATCCGAAAAATGTTTCATTAGACCGAGTTCATCGCCCTGGGGAGCTCCTGTTTTGTTTGTTAAGAAGAAGGATGGATCCTTCAGAATGTGTATAGACTATCGGGAACTGAATAAGCTAACCATTAAGAATAGATACCCACTCCCGAGGATAGACGATTTGTTTGATCAGTTGCAAGGATCATCGGTTTATTCTAAGATAGACTTGAGATCGGGTTATCACCAACTTTGAGTCCGGGAAGAGGATATCCCGAAGACCGCATTCCGAACCCGATATGGCCATTATGAATTTCAAGTTATGCCATTCGGCTTGACAAATGCACCAGTAGTATTCATGGATCTCATGAATCGTGTGTGTAAGCCGTATTTGGACAAATTTGTGATAGTGTTCATTGACGATATCTTGATATATTCCAAGAATGAGCAAGAGCATGAGGAGCATCTCAAGCTAATTCTGGAATTATTGAAAAAGGAAGAGTTATATGCTAAGTTTTTGAAGTGTGAATTTTGGATATCGACCATGCAATTTCTTGGACATGTGATCAATAAGCAAGGAATTCACGTAGATCCTGCTAAGATTAAGGCCATTTAGGATTGGGCAACGCCCACAACGCCGACGGAAATCCGACAATTTTTAGGACTTGCCGGTTATTACAGAAGATTTATAGAGGGATTCTCTAAGATAGCTAAACCGTTGACGAAATTGACTCAAAAGAATGTGAAATATGACTATGGAAATGATGAGGAAGAAGCTTTTCAACTCCTTAAGGAAAAATTGTGTAGTGCGCCTAGTTTAGCTTTACCAGAGGGTAGCAAAGATTTTGTGGTGTATTGTGACGCATCACACAAAGGTTTGGGAGCCGTGTTGATGCAAAGAGAGAAGGTAATAGCATACGCTTCTCGACAGCTGAAAACCCATGAGAAAAACTACACAACCCACGACCTAGAATTAGGATCAGTCATGTTTGCACTGAGAATTTGGAGACACTACCTTTATGGAACTAAGTACGTAGTGTATACTGATCACAAGAGTCTACAACATATATTGAACCAGAAGGAGCTGAACATGAGACAGCGCCGATGGTTGGAATTACTTAGCGACTATGATTGTGAAATCCATTATCACCCAGGCAAGGCAAATGTTGTTGCCGACGCCCTTAGCAGAAAAGAACGGATCAAACCTCTTAGGGTTAGATCGTTAGGGATGACGATTAATTCGCCGCTTCCAGCAAAAATTCTTGAGGCCCAGGATGAGGCACTCAAGGATGAAAACCGACCTAGTGAAAAGATTCACAAAATGCCAGAACTTGAGAATGGATTAGTAAGGAGATCCGATGGGATTTTGCGTTATGGAGACAGGTATTGGATTCCATTGTATGGAGGAATTCGTGATTTTATTATGCACGAATCCCATAAGTCCAAGTACTCCATTCAACCAGGATCTGACAAGATGTATTTAGACCTGAAAAAGTTGTATTGGTGGCCAAACATGAAGGCCGATATAGCAGAATATGTCAGCAAGTGCTTAACGTGCTCGAAGGTTAAGGCAGAACACCAAAGACCGTCCGGTCTGCTTGTTCAACCTGAGATTCCGGAATGGAAATGGGAGCGCATTACTATGGATTTTATAACGAAATTGCCTAGGACATCGAGTGGTTACGACACGATTTGGGTAATCGTTGACCGTCTCACAAAATCAGCGCATTTTCTTCGTATAGCGGAGAAAATTGAGATGGATAAACTCGCGCGTTTATATGTTATGGAAATTGTTGCAAGGCATGGTGTGCCTGTTTCTATTATCTCTGATCAAGACAGTCGATTCACGTCAAATTTTTGGAAGTCGCTTCAGGATGCATTGGGAACTAAACTCGATATGAGTACGGCTTATCATCCCCAAACGGATGGTCAGAGTGAAAGAACCATTCAGACATTAGAGGACATGTTAAGAGCCTGTGTAATTGATTTCGGAAACGGCTAGGATAGGCATTTGCCTTTAGTCGATTTTTCCTATAACAACAGCTATCACACCAGCATTAAAGCTGCACCGTATGAAGCACTTTATGGACGTAAGTGCAGATCAACAATTTGTTGGGCAGAAGTTGGAGAAAGCCAACTTACCGGGCCAGAGCTAGTCCACGAGACTACTGAAAATATTGTACAGATTAAGAACCGAATGCAGGAGGCTCGTGACCGTCAGAAGAGCTATGCTGATAAGAGGCGAAAACCCCCTGAGTTTCAAGTGGGAGATAAAGTAATGTTGAAGGTCTCGCCATGGAAAGGCGTGATCAGATTTGGCAAGCGTAGAAAATTGAACCCTCGCTATATAGGACCTTTTGAGATCCTCGATAAGATCGGGCCGGTAGCCTACCGACTCCAACTGCCGTCTGAGCTCAGTGCTGTGCATGACGTTTTTCACGTCAGTAATTTGAAGAAGTGTTTATCTGATGAAAGCGCAGTTATTCCTTTGGATGAAATCCAGCTTGATGAGAGGTTAAATTTTATTGAAAAACCGATTGAAATCATGGACCGGGAAGTGAAACGACTAAAGAAAGTCGTATCCCAATTGTGAAAGTCCGATGGAACTCTCGCAGAGGCCCCAAATACACCTGGGAGCGAGAGGACGAGATCAAGCGAAAATACCCTCATCTTTTTTCCGAAAACCAAAAGTGGCGTCAATTGAAATCCGGGACGGATTTCTTGATTAGATGGGGAGACTGTGACAAATGGTAATTTTCACGTTGGTAATTAATATTATATGAGTATTAATTATTTTTAAGCTAAGCATTTCTGTGCGCGTTTGCATGTTTCTGAGTATTTTTGAGCACTTTCGGGAGCTGTCCCAGCATACTGTAGCTAACAGTCATTGCAAAAAAAGTATATTTTTGTCAGTAAAGTTAAATTATCACATTTCTGATAGTTACTGACAAGTATTATAATTTACTGAGAGCTTTCTCGCATTTTGCTGAAAAACAACCGCACGCGCGTACCGACAGTACAGTACATATGGTAAAGGTCAAATAAATATGTTTTTGAGTCGGTAATGACATTTTATTATATTTCTGATGAAAACGTGGTTAAAAACTTTATTTTACGTTATCGGGTCCAAAAACGTCAAACCGGGACTTTACGGTAACATTTTAGCTCAAACCGACACACGATAAACCAACGCGGAGTAAAACTAAAATTTTCCCTCCCCTAATATACACTAAAACCGGCCATAGTGGTATCCTTCACCACTAAATGACAAAACTTTGCTAATAAATCTTCCTAAATCAAATTTTGCCATTTTTGGTGTAACACTTTCTAAGATTCCTTTTTAGCTACCAAAGCTTTCCTAGATCATTTTTGATCTTCCATAATACACGACCCAGACACACATTCTTCATCTTCAATCTCAAATTTTCTCTAAAGTTCAAGATCATCAAAGTTCATAATTAAGGTTTTTGGGTCATTTGGAGCTTGGTTTGGGTAAATTTGGTGAAGCTTTGGGTGTTCTTGGTCATCATACCCACGTTAAAACATCAATCTTTGTAAGAATTCATAAAACTTTTCTAATCTTGTTAATCTCTTGTTCATTTGCTTGTGTGGTAAATCTTGTTGCATATAGTGCTTGTTTGAGGATACAAACACTAGTTATGGTTTTTACACTAATTTAAGCACTATATTGATTTTTGAGGCACATATATGGTTCGACTACTATTAAAAATAAAAGATTATTGGGGTTTTGAAAAACATAAAATTTTGGCTCAAATGGTGAAATGGTGGAAAAATATAGTGAAGTGCTTAATTAGTTTGGCTTATTTAATAAGTTATAAGTTATTAAAAATAACTAGTACAAAGGTGAAAATAAGTTGATATCATGAAGATGGGTCGAATGAACAGTAGCAAAGTCAAAGTTTGACTTTTGATTAAGTAGCTTAATTATTAGAGATTATTTGATAAGTATAAAGTGTATTTGGTAACTAAAAATAACTAATAAGTACGAAATAAATACAAATTGGACTAAATGGCTTTTTGGGCAAAAAAGCCCACGATTTTACTGTTGGGCCAAAGCCCATGGACAAATTTGAGAGTTTGACTTTTTGACCAAACGGATGTATTGAACGAGTAAAATGATTTTTAGTAACGTGTCGATATATACGTTATAACTAAAAATGTGTTTTGGACTAAAATGAGGTTATTGGGCTTCTTGATAGTGTTCGGCCCAATAAGCAAACAAAAATGATAAATTTGATTTTTGGAATATTTTCCGACTCGCCGAAGTTAAAAATGTTTAACGAAACGATAAATATAACGATAACTATTTTTGGACTTGTTTTGAGACGCTTAGTCTCCGAAAGGGTAAAAATTGACATTTTTCCTAAAATGGTATTGAAATTGATTTCTGTTGACTTTTTGAAGAAATATTGACTTCGTGTCGAAATTTAGTGATATTACTTAAAAGTTAAGATAACGAACAATGTAACGACGAATATATATTCACGACACTTGACATATGTCACTAAAAGTATTTTGCACTTATTAGCGAAGTAATTGAGTAAAGTTTGCAACACGTGAGATAAATGGAAACGTTGTATAAACGAATGGGTCATGCCCAAATTTTCAAAAAATCCAACACTTAGCATATTTTGAGAAATCCACAACTTAAGTAAACTTTATGGAATTACTTAACAAAACTTGTTTTCTTATAATGAAAATAATAAACGATGTTTCTAAACATAATGATTTTCACTAACTATATTTTAATAACCAATCTTCAAAACGTATTTAATTAATATTTACAATTAAATATATGAGAAATGAATTTATAAAGTATATATGTATATATATATGTAAAGTATGAGTAAATACATATATATGTAACGGTTGCACGATAAGTTGCGAATACTAGCACGGATGTTCCGTTACGTATTCCCACCATGCACTTTCACCATGAGCTACCCCCAAAGAGTTATAAAAATAAATCGTTTCGAAATATACCTTACCACATAGCAAGCAAGAAATACACGAGCACAGGTCAAACGTAAAACTTTTCAAATAAAGTAATGACTTGAACCACGAATGATTTGCTAAGACTTACCGTACTAATTTAGGGTGTTGTTCGGCGCGGTTGCATTATTTTGATTGATTGCTGAATTGCTGTATTTGAAAGGTGAGTTTATAGCCCCATATTTTTATATGATTTTTGGTTTTATAAGCTTGGGGTGAGAAACATGCAAAACTGTTTTCATGGACCAGAATTGAAGTTGCTTTTAAGATCACACTAGTATGCAGAAACCTAAGTTTGCTGAATCCCATTTTGTGCCCACTATCATCTGCCGTTAATTCCTGATGGGAAGCCCGTTGTTATAAATAGATCTATTGGGAGTGACGTCCCCATTCGGTTGGCTCGGCATAGCCAAGGCGAACGTATACCATTAGGGTTTTAAGCCGGGTGTCTAGGGATTAACACTCGCGGGCACCCGTATTTATTTGCTAATGTTAGTCGTGCTGCATTGTCTTAGTTTCGGTAGGATGAGGCTTAGTGTTTGCATTACTGATAGTGTGTATCTGCTGATTTGTTTTTACGATATTGCTATTGGTCCATGTGTGCTATTTATTTAAACCTATGAACTCACCAGCGTTAGCTGACTTTTAGCATGTTTTTCTCAGGAAACTGAGGAGCTTTTAGCCCGGAGCAGTGCATGGCATCGGTCACACTAAATGATGGAAATGTTTTTAATGCGTTTACTCTGACAACTGGACCTTTTGTTTAAATGGGCTTCATTTTCATCTGAAATGGTTTTTATGTATCGCTACATGACTTGACTTATGTAATATATTTTAAAACGGATTTTTAATCCGTTCACTATATCTTGTGTGATGATTATCAACCCCGTAGCACCCCAGGTGTTACACTTCCACGTATCAAATCTGAAAAAGTGATTATCTGACGAAACCTTGGTTGTACCATTGAAAGAAATTCGACTCAACGATAAGCTAAACTTCGTCGAAGAACCAATGGAAATTCTGGATAGAGATGTCAAGCAATTAAAGCAAAGCCGTATTCCCATAGTCAAAGTTAGATGGAACTCTAAGAGAGGACCGGAGTACACATGGGACAAGACTACACAAACTATGACTTTTCTTTAACCTCTCATTTCGACAAGACTACACAAACTATGACTTTTCTTTTCTGCCATTCGACATAAACAAAACATACACCATCTTGTCACTAGCCTAGAAACCGTGCAAGAAAGATTTATTAATCTCAAAGCCATACCCTCATTCGACTACATAAACCTTCAATACCTCACATTCCCCCACACACTAAAAACTCAATAACACTTAGTAAAAATACTCCAAAGCATTTCCTTTCTTCCCTTGTTCCAACTGTCGAGCTAAAGAAGAGAAGGGAGCAAGCTTATTTGGGGTACATTACAAGTTCAAAAGTTGAGGGTTAATAATTTGGATCGTGAGTTAAAACACACAAAGGGGTTCCAAGTCGTTGCTCGTCTCCTTGTTCTCTCGTACCCATCTCATTCGAACTCTTCACCACCTTCTTAGGTGTTGTAAGTTTTTCCTTGTCTCACTCTTACTTGTTCACTCCTTTTCTCATTCGTACATTTATTCATTGTCGAAATTAATGAAAGAAACTAAAGCCTATGTCATGTGAAGAACTCGTTAGGTGCCTTAGAAACACCTCGATAACTTTTTATTTTAACGTACGACCTATATCTATTTTGCTACCACACGAATCTTTATACTACAGTAAATCAAATTGGCGAAACATGCAAGAAATATAATGTCGAACGCAATATTTAATTGACCAAATCCTAAGCTCAGTCGCACACCTCCTTAATTGTCTAAAAATCTGTTTTTGGGCTTAATGGGCTAACGAGCCCATGATCTTTTCTCTTATGGAATTTTCGAAATGGCATAACCAAATTCAATATATAATCTTGAAATGAAAAACTAATTACGTGAAGCTTTTATGTAATGAAATGACAACATTTTTAAGAAAGAAAGTTAACTTTTTCAAAAACTAAAGTTTGGACTAAAACTGCAAAATATTTCGTTAAGGGGTCAAAAATGTAAAATCTGTCAAACTATTGGGTCGAATCTGAAATTTAAAACTTTGTATAAAACTTAGGGGTTCAAACTGTCAAAAACAGAAAGTTTAAGGTGAAAAGGTACAACTTGAGGATTTTGACTAAAATTATAAATATGTTAAACTTCGGATTAAAAATGTAATTTTGTAAAGTTAAGGGTAAGTGTTGTAACTAATTATATTTTTGAGAAACATTATATCTTTATTCCATTTGTAAATACCATGTGAATCCATACTAGTGACTAATGCACATTTATTTTCTTAAATAACTTATAATAGCTAAAAATATTTAAAATAAATATTTTTACTAATGTTTACTATAACTAACAACTTATACGAGCAAGTTTTATTCGAAAGACTTTTTGTAAATAACAACTATATCCATATTAAGACTTTTCTTGGATTTTGCCTATTTTAATACACAAATCCAACACTCTCACACCTAAATATCTTCGTGCTCATCATTTTACATCGAAACCTAGAACAACGAATCCAAATTTATCATATTACTCTAGGTCGCAAGTCGGAGCTATTCACTTACATCACTTGATCACTACTTGACTACTGTATCACTAAGGTGAGTTCATAGTCCCACATTTTACTATGTTTTCAAATCCCGTGGGGAGATACATGCTATAAATCTGAACACAAGTATTTTTCTGTATGCTTCCCTGATTGATATTGCTAAGTAATATTGCCTAAGTTACCACTGTGCCAAAAAGTCCCTCATATCATGAACCATTAATCACTTACGAGTGAACGCGAATATTGTGAATAGATCTATTGGAAGTTGACAACCCATTTGTACTAGCCGGATAGATAACTATAGTGTTAGCCGGATTGATAGACAAATGCACTTTATTCGAATTAAGAGTCTGGCAAAACTCCTACGACGAGGGCATTATCATCCACATCATTACCATGATGTGGAATATTTATTACAACTATTATTACCCCCACAAGTTAAGGTTTGCGTGTCATGAGGCTTAGGGCAATATTTATTTATATGTTACACTTCAATATCATTGATTTTCCCCTACTATTTAACTTGTGTTCAAACTATTACAAATTAAACATTATGGATTCACTCAACCTTTATGTTGACGTTTTAAGCATGTTTTATCTCAGGTAACTAAGGAATCTCAAGCACGGAGTTGGCATGGGCATTGGAAATCTACCCCTTTTTATTACAAATAATTATATCATTCTTATCCTTTTGGCAACTAATGTGTAATCTCTGAATATTGAGTTTTCATTGAATGATATAAATGCAACTTTTAACGATTATCTATGCTTACGACTGTGATCTAATTGGTAATACCCCGTTTAAGTCTTCCGCTGTTATCTAAAATTTTTAACGGGGTGTTACACTTTTCCAGATAGTACAGAAGCCCCAGGCAACAGAACAACAAGGGTCAAGGATTCAAAAGTCAGCAGGGAAGCAGAAGAACAGGGAATGTAGAGGAATCTTCTTCCAAGGAAATGGTAGCTGTTGATGGAGCTGGCTTTGATTGGAGCTTCATGGAGGAAGAAGAGGAACCAGCCAACTTGGGATTGATGTCATTCTCAAACTCAGAGGTACATGAGGTTCAAAAGTGTTCTAATACTTGTTCAGCTTTGAAAGATTATGAGTCTCTTAAGAAAAAGTATGATAATCTTAGGATAGAGTTTAATGAAGTAAACTTTAGTCTGTCAAATCATAAAAGAGCACTAGCTGTTTTAGAAGAACAACTTATTTTTTATAGACAGAATGAGTCAAACTTTTCAGATGATATAGCCGTTTTAAAAATAGATTTGCAACTGAGAGATGATAAGATGAGTGGGCTTGTATATGAACTAGAAAAGCTTAAGAAAGAAAAGGAAAACATCCAGTTAAGTGTTGATACTCTTGAACATACTTCAAAAGGAGTTCAAAAAATAATAAAGAGTCAACTGGTAAATAAAGCTAAATCTGGTTTAGGATATAAGTCAGTTGTACCACCCATTAGAGGAATGTTTGTACCACCAGGCATAGACTTAGCTCATACTGGCTTAGAAGAGTTTAAGGATATTGATTTTCCTGGATATGGTCCTAAAACCAATGAGTATCCTACTAAGTTTGTCAAGGCTGAGGACCCTTTTAAGAGTGCAAGTGAAATCTCACTCACTGAGGACAAGGTGTCCTCTGGTAAGTGTTCAGATGCTCCAACCATAGAGGATTGGACATCTGATGATGATGATCAAGATGATAAGGTTAAAGTTAAGACCAATAAGGTTGAGTCTGAGGTTAAGTTAGAAGTGAAACATGTTCCTAAAGTGGTTAAAAATGAAAATGTAAAACCAGTTAGGAATACTTGTTAAGTATGTTGAGATGTATAGGTCTAAAAATAGATCTTCAGTTCCTAGGGGTAACCAGAGGAACTGGAATGATTTAAAATCTCAAAAACTTGGTGATGAGTTTGTAATGCAGAATAAAGTGTGCTTTGTGTGTGGTAACTTTTATCATTTGGCTGCATACTGTGACTTAAACCCATGGAAAAAGAAAGTTTTTGGGAAATCAAGGGTATATGGGAATACTACTGCTAGGGTAAATCAAAATAGACCTAATAGATTGACTTACGCTAATGAAAATGTTAAGATGACACCCAGAGCAGTCATGTTGAGGTCAGGCAACAAATCAGTTTCAACTGCTAAACCAAATAAGTGTGTTTATAATCAAACTGTTTCAAGTGCAAAACCATATGCAAACCATTACTCTCATGCACAAACAGTTAACAGGCCCTTTTACAAGAAAACTGCTTTGAATAATAAAAAATGGATGCCTAAAAACAAATCTGCTAAGCCAGCAGTTCCTACTGCTAGGCCAACAGTTTCTACTGCTAGGCAAATAAATGTTGTTAAGGGTCAATGGGGCAATGCTTTGAAGGCCTCAGCACGTTGGGTATGGAAACCTACCAAACCCAATGGTGCATCAATGACTTTCAATAAATATTTTTATATTGATGCACGAGGCAGATCCAAGTCAGTGATGGCTTGGGTCCCCAAAAGGAACTAAATCCTTTATTTTATGTGCAGGAACATCCCACAACAAATTGAGAAGACAGAGGATACTCAGATAGTGGATGTTCAAGGCACATGACTGGTAACATGCCATACCTTTCAGATTTCATAGCTCTGGATGGAGGACCTGTTATCTTTGGAGGTGGTGTTGGTGGTAGGATTACTGGTAAAGGTATTATTAAAACTAGTAATCTTGACTTTGAAAATGTGCATTTTGTACCAGAGCTTAAGTACAACCTTTTTAGTATGTCACAAATTTGTGACAAACAGAACAAGGTTCTTTTTACTGATAATAATTTTCTTATTCTTTCTCCTGACTTTAAGCTACCTGATGAAAGTCAAATATTGCTTAAAATCCCCAGAAAGGGTAACACATACAGTGTTGAGATGAATAAGCTTGTTCCCAAAGAAGGTCTTACTTGCCTTGTTGCAAAAGCCACATTGGATGAGTCAATGTTGTGGCATAGAAGGCTTGGTTATATTAATTTTAAAAACATTAATAAGATTGCTAAAGATGGTTTGGTAAGGGGTTTACCTAAAAAGATTTATCAAAATGACCAAACCTGTGTTTCTTGCCTTAAGGGTAAACAACACAGAGCCTCTTGTAAGCCCAAGGCCCATAACTCTATTTCTCAAGCTTTATACATGTCACATATGGACTTGTTTGGTCCTACTTCTGTGAATAGCTTGAATTTTAAAAGGTACTATCTTGTAATTACTGATGATTATAGCAGATTTACTTGGGTTTTCTTTTTGATAACTAAGGATGAAACTAGTGAGATCCTTAAGTCCTTCATTGATGAAGTAGAAAACCTAGCTGATAAGAAAGTAAAAATAATCAGATGTGATAATGGGACAGAATTTAAGAACAGGGTTATGGATGAGTTTTGCAAAGAAAAGGGTATTAAAAGGGAATTTAGTGTAGCTAGAACCCCACAGTAAAATGAAGTAGCTGAAAGAAAGAATAGGACTCTTATAGAGGTTGCTAGGACAATGTTAGCTGACTCTAAGCTACGTATTTCATTTTGGACAGAAGCAGTTAGTACTGCTTGTTATGTACAGAACTGGGTTTTAGTGGTGCAACCTCACAATAAGACTGCTTATGAACTTTTTAGAGGTAGAACGCCTGCCTTAAGTTTTATGAGACATTTTGGTTGTCATGTCACTATTCTTAATACCAAAGACTAACTAGGAAAGTTTGATGGGAAATCTGAAGAGGGTTTCTTTATTGGTTATTCTTTGCACAGTAAGGCTTTTAGGGTGTACAATAAGAGCACCAAGCATGTAGAGTAGAATCTGCACATTGAATTTCAGGAGAATATACAAAATGTTGCAGGTGTTGGTCCAGATTGGATCTTTGATATTGACATTCTTTCAGATTCTATGAATTATGTGCCTGCTACAGGTACAAATACTAATGATAATGCAGGTTCTGAAGGTGATGAAGATCATATCTTGATGCCAATTTTGGAAGATAGTCCAGTTTATGTTTCTTCCTCAAAGGATGCTAATGTAGAGAAGAATGATAGTGAAAACAATGGACAAGATGGAAAGGAAATAGAAGTTCCAAAGAGAAGTACAAATGGAGTTAGTGCTGCTGAGCCAAATATTTCTACTGATGAGCAAAATGTTTCTACTACCGGACCAAGTCAACCTATTCTTGATCCACCAGTTACTACTGCTCCACAAGATGATGATTTTGATACCTTTGGAGCTGGTCTGCACAACATGCCTATTACCTATGATATTCCTTCTACTCCCCAAACTACAATTCACAAGAATCATCCACTTACTAATGTGATTGGGGAT
This sequence comes from Artemisia tridentata subsp. tridentata, assembly GCA_021014915.2. Classification (NCBI taxonomy): domain Eukaryota; kingdom Viridiplantae; phylum Streptophyta; class Magnoliopsida; order Asterales; family Asteraceae; genus Artemisia; species Artemisia tridentata. The sequence continues at coordinate 385,165,309 of CP139504.1, forward strand.
GTACAATCTGGAGTGAAGACTAGAAGGCAGACACAAGATCCAGATCATCATGGTTTTCTCAGTGTTGTATATGAGGAAAAACACCATGAAGATGAGCATGAATGTATGTTTGTATGTTTCCTATCACAGATAGAACCCAAGAATGTACTCAAGGCATTAGAAGAATCCAGCTGGGTTAAGGCAATGCAAAAAGAACTGCTTCAATTCAAAATTCAGAAGGTGTGGGTTCTGGTTGATTTGCCAAGGGGCATGAGGGTTATTGGTACAAAGTGGGTGTTCAGGAACAAGAAGGATGAAAGAGGTATAGTTATAAAGAACAAAGCAAGGCTTGTAGCTCAAGGCTATACACAGGAAGAGGGAATTGATTATGAGGAAGTTTTTGCACCTGTTGCAAGAATTGAGGCAATAAGGTTGTTTCTAGCTTATGCTTCATTCATGGGATTCATGGTCTATCAGATGGATGTGAAGAGTGCCTTTCTGTATGGTACTATTGATGAGGAGGTATATGTTTCTCAACCTCCATGCTTTATAGACCCTGATCATCCTGAAAAAGTCGACAAAGTGGTGAAAGCTCTCTATGGCTTGCATCATGCTCCAAGAGCTTGGTATGGAACACTGGCTAATTATCTATTGAAGAATGGGTTCCATATGGGCAAGATTGATCAGACTCTCTTTATCAAAAAGGACAAGGGTGATATTCTATTGGTTCAAGTATATGTGGATGATATCATCTTTGGTTCTACCAAGAAGGAGATGTACAGAGAGTTTGAGAAATTAATGAAAGATCAATTCCAGATGAGTTCTATGGGAGAACTAACTTTCTTTTTGGGGCTACAAGTGAAGCAGAAACCAGATGGTATCTTTATAAGTCAAGACAAATATGTAGCAGAAATCCTGGGAAAGTTTCAATTCTCAGATGCTAAAGTTGCTAGCACACCTGTTGATAGGGAGACACATTTGCTTTTAAAAGATCACAGTGGTGAAGATGTGGATGTACACACATACAGATCTATGATTGGGTCTTTGATGTATCTTACATCATCCAGGCCTGATATTATGTTTGAAGTATGTGCTTGTGCCAGATTTCAGGTCACTCCCAAGGTGTCTCATTTGACAACAGTGAAGAGAATCTTTAGGTACCTTAAAGGTCAACCTAATTTAGGTCTGTGGTATCCTAAAGAGTCTGCATTTGATTTGGTGGCATACTCAGATTCGGATTATGCAGGTGCAAGTATGGATAGGAAGTCAACTACTGGTGGTTGTCAGTTCCTAGGATGCAGATTAATCTCTTGGCAGTGTAAGAAGCAAACTATGGTGGCCACTTCTACAACAGAAGCTGAATATGTGGCTGCTGCAAGTTATTGTGCTCAGGTTCTTTGGATTTAGAATCAATTACTTGATTATGGGCATAATTTTTTAAACACAATAATTTTCATGGACAATAGCAGTACAATGTGTATCATTAAAAATCCAGTTCAACATTCAAAAACTAAACACATTGAAAAGAAGTTAGTTTAAGTTGTCAAAATTCATACTGATGACAACTTTGCTGACTTATTAACTAAAGGTTTTAATGTGGGGTGGTTTCAGTACTTGGTAACAAGTAATGGAATGCTTAACCCTTAAAATACTTTGTCTAAGTGTTTTTGTTATTTATGGGATTTGGTACTGCTAGTTGTGTCTGTGAAAACTGCTTTGTATAGTTTGTACTGCTTCAATAAATTTTGGTACTGCTCATATTACATGTTAGTCAATATTAATACCTGTCAAATAGAAAATACTTTGGACTAACATCTACAGGTTAAGAAAGCAAGTTTGAGTTGGATTGTGCTTGGGCTGTGTCATGCTTTTGAAACTATGATGTTTTGAGTTTGAGTTTGAAGTGTGAGATCTTTTCACACAACAAATGGTAATTGGTTCACCATGTCTAACCTACATAAGAATCAACTAGTCTAGAGCAAACGGTTTCTGGTAAAGACTAACCAAATCCGTTCATGGTTGATAGTTTACCAAAAACTATATGGTTATCAACTCACCATATCATACTGTGAAGAGTTGGCTAGTCCAAAGCAAAGGGCTATTGGTAAAGACAAATCAAATCCGTTGATAGCTGATAGTTTGCTAAAAACTATAAGTGGGCAAAATTGTTTTCAAGTTCACATTGAGTTTATACTGTCTTTGAAAATTTTTGCTAAACAGTTTGTACTGCTAGTTCAAACTAGCATTAAAACTACTTTTATACTCTATGATTCACCTCTCTCAGGAGATTACACACCTGGAAGTGATGAGAGTAGCTTGAAAATACAATGAATTGATGGAAACTTGTACAAATTGTCTGATAATAATGGATGCTGAGTTCTAGTTCTTCCCATAGTTCTAATTCACGTGATGGTGAGAATTCTTCCAAACATGGGAGGCAAAATAGATTGCTTGCTTGTGAAGATCGTTTTTAGCTCAGATTTGTTGATTCAAGATGAGTATGAAACTCAGGGGAGGAAAATATAGTTCAAGAAAAGATGATTAATACAGAGCAAATTCAAAGATTGATTGACACTGATGATGTTAAATGCTGGAGTACTTGCTGTTTGATTTCTTCAAAGCTTAGATGTGAAGAAAATACTGAAGTGATTCAAAATTGAAGATGAGTGTTTGAAAGAATCCCCCCATCATCAAAGTTAGTGTTTAATTCAAGAAACTTAGTGGTTTGCAAAGAAATCATAAGTTTAGGGTAGGATTGTTGGGAATTGAATTAAACCAACAATTAGTACTGCTAAGTCTAAGTTGGTACTGCTGAAGATTCGTTCAAGAATACACTAACAGTACTAAGTCAGTTAGTACTGCTAGTACAAGAAGTTAGTACTGGTTATGTGATAACAACAGGAATGCTCGTGGATATATATAGAATAGATTGCATGTATATCTTATTAATATAGATTGATACGAATATAGATTAATTGTATAGGACTCCTTATGCTATAAAAGGAGGTCCTAGGTTAGGTTTTAATTATCAGAAAGTACGATATTATTCATAGAGCTTCAAGGTTGTTAAACCCTAGTGATATTGTAGATCACTCGTATTCATCAATAATATTGAAGCTATTCGTTTGTTTAACTTTTGTATTCATACTGTTCCATACATATACACCACAATACATACAAATCTTCTAAGTGCTTTGTAGTAAATTCTGCGTGTTACTTAGCATATACTCAAAGTATCTTCAACACAAGGCGTGTGTTTAGATCCTCTCAGAAGATCCTTTTATTTTTCGATCCAAGAAAGATGAAAAAATGATAATGTAAATTCTCAAAACCACCACCACATCAAATGTTTTTCATTTTATTTCTCACATTTATTTGTATAATAAACAGGTTTATTTTAATGATCGAAACCGTTGAGCTCTTGACACGTTTATGTTGTATGGAAGCATAATCTTTTGTCAGTTTTATGATCATGAACTCGAAAAGTTGACCAAAAACTTAAAACGTAATTTCACAAAATTGAATTCTCTTAATGTAATATCGATCAAAAGAAAATTGTTGAAAGGTCTTAAAACCAATCTTTTATATAATAAAAAAATTTATATTATTTAGAAATTATTTTGCTAAAAGAATCTTATTAAGGAAAATTTTTGGTCAATCAAGTTGTTCTATTTTAACATGTGCCAAAATAAATTATTTTTATTGGTTGATTAAAAGTCAAAATAAAAAATAAAAATAATAATAATAAAAAAAATTAAACTAGCTTTGATAAATATAGTGAAGAAATTTGGTGGAGAAAAAAAGATAGTCAAATTTAAGAAAACAAAATAAAAAATAAGCTTTAAGATTATTTGCATACCAAACTTAATTAATATAACAATTGATCAATCTACACCCTCCATCTATATTTGATCCAATGGATGAGATTAACTCACATTTTAAAAAACTCATTTTCATCCTTTTTTTAAATATTAATATCTCTTAAACCGTTAATTGTTAAACGAAAAAAAATACCATAACAACGAGCATTTAATTATCTTTCTATAAATGGGTACTTTGATATACTTTCGACAATTTTATTTTTCATTTTTTTTCACTTTTTTTACGTTTTTTTTTTTCGTGTTTGTTTTTCTTTTTTTCTTCGTTTTTGAAACTTGCATGAGAAATCACATGTAATTAAACATTAATTTGAATATTTCTAATAAAATCACATTTGATATTTTCAAGCACGTAATCTCTATCACATGTGATTTTTCCTACACGTAGTGACGGGGCCAGTAAGGGGTTGGAGGGTGCTCGACCACCCCAACCGGCCCAACTAGCCCTATGTGTGAGCCACCTGTGGCACGTGTCACATATGATTGAAGCCAACAAGCTGTAACTTTGTTTGAGAATCTTTGATTCTTTTAAAGTGCTACACATATTATAAAGTAAAAAAGTGAAAATGTGTTTTCTTTTATTATTTTGAAGAGAATAAAGGTGATGGGAAGGTTGGAGATGATAACGTAAAATGTTGGCGCACCAAAAGTACAAATGTTCCATACTTTTTGAGAGGATTTTTAAACGTTTATACACTACGGAGGATGTTAGTCCTGTTGATGTGTATGAGATACTTTGAGTTAATACAACCAAGTATGCGGAATCTACTTGATAATACTTAGAAGATATTGGTTTTGTATTGGAAATGTGATTATTGTTATTGGACAAAGAACACACTATGTATATCACCAAAACGATTCAATATTATTATATCAATAATACGAGTGATCTTTTCTATCACTAGGGTTACAGAAAACCTTGAATCACAAATTGCAAGAGAGATTATTGACTGATGTGTTTTTCTTTTTCTTATGTGTTGTCTATGTTGTGTGTCTCAATATCTAACATACAACATGTTCTATCATTAATTACATGCACGTTCTTACTAAGATAAGATGTCCTTTTTATAGACCAAAGGACATCTTTACATGATAAGTATCTACCGTATATATTTGACTTATCGTACACAAAAGATCTTTTCAATACTTATCTTCTACAAAGTCAAACGGGACTGTTATCCATTAAGCAGTATCTTCTTTGCACTGGCAGTACTAACTCAGCAGTTAGTACTGTTAGTTATAACTTGAGCAGACTTCAGATATACACTAGCAGTTAGTACTGTTAGTGTATTTCCCTTAGCAGTACTAACTTATGAACATTTAATTCCCAACAATCCTCCCCTAAACTTGTGAATTATCCCAAATCATCAAGTTTCTTCTGAATTAAATGAGGATTGTGAGGATCTTCCAAACACTACATAGTCAGCCTCTTGATCTGAGCTTTCCTTTGTTTCGCAAGATCAAATATTTTTTGAACTAGCTCATCTGCCATTTCTGAATCACTTTCAACCTGGAGGGTTGAACATAACAAAGCTAATATGACTGCTGGTATGAGAGGATACTCCTTTTCTACCAACATATATATTTCTAGTCCATCCTTGGTAGAAATTATGTGTACACCACAGGTATCAAATAATCTCCATGAAACCTCTTTAATTGGAGCTTGAAACCTCCAAATAGCTTCTCCTCCATCAGGATCATACAATCTCTTCAATTGTACCCATAATTCCTTTTCTTTGTCATCAGATGGATCTGAGGTTCTAAATCTTTATTGCACTAAACTCCACAACTTGTCTAAGTCATCTCTGTCAAAAGATCTCAGCATATCTTCAAAGAATTTGTGCATCTCTGTCTTTCCTCCTACTCTGATGATCTTCCACCCTTTCATTCTCCCATCTGAGAACACTTCCCAATCTATAATTAGATGCTTAGCTCAGAGTGGATTGATGTTGAGATATTCAGGAACTACTACAATCATGCTTTGAATTTGTTCATCGGACAATGTTTTCTTTTCTTTTTCTGCTTCTTCCTCTGTAGGCTCTTCTTGAACTAATTTCTTATCAGTCCTTTGTTTCTTAGTCTCATCAGACTCCAATAACTCTGCTCCGCTCTTCACACCTTGACTTGATTGAGTCTCAATTATGAACTCTTTTGGAATAATTCTGTTAATTCTTGCATGGGCTTTAGAATAAGCCTTCTCAACCTCTTCATTAGACATACCTTTGAAGTAGCTCTGCTTCCAGTAGTCTTGATGTTTCAAGTAACTTTTCATGAAACTTATTTGTTCACTCCTTGTAGGCATCTTTTTCTTATAAACCTTGTTCTTGCTCTGCCTACTTCTGAACTCTTCCAATAAGCTAGTAATAGCATCTTGTTGTTGTTCTGGAGTATATTTTGCTCTTTCTTCAGCTTGTAACTCTTCAGCCATTTTTTGATCTGCAAGAATTTGAGCTGCTTCCTCTTCTGCTTCTGTTTGAGCCTTTCTTTCCAACATATGAGCAACTAACCTTGTTGCCTCAGCTTATCTTTCTTCTTCAGCAATTCTTGTTGATTCTTCTTCATGCCATTTTTGAGCCATTTCCTAAGCTAAGACTTCATCCATTGCCAATTGAGCTAATTCTTTCTTTGACAACTTTCTTGTTGGTTCTTGCTCAGTCATTATCCCTTTACCCTTATGTAACACCCCAACCCGACAAGGGCAAAGATGTCACAAATACATGGTTTCATATCAGATATAAGCATTCAAGAAATAAAATAGCGGAAGCCTTAATAATAAAATCAACAGGAAATAAGTCAACAAGACTCATGAAGTACGAAACAGAATCCAAAATGCCCAAACAATGGCATAACAGAAATAATATCCAAATGGTCACACTAGAATAACAAGGTCTAAACTTCACACAAGTTGCTCTCATCCCAAGCTAAACCCAGCTCCTAGCTTAAATGTACCTGCCGCAGGAAAAGAAACGTGGCTGAGCTACGAGAGCTCAGTGAACAGATATAACAGAAACAAAGCAATAATATAGAATAAAGAACAGGAAGAGAAATACGAACCGGTCAGAAATAATGTGCAAGTATAATGTAACAGTAATGAAAGATAAGTGATGTCAAGGTCATGCAAATATGTCAAAGTTAAGGAAAGTAATACGGGTAAGTGTAAGGGTAACAGAAATCCACTACGAGTCCAGAAAACAGAAATCATATCAAGTCCAGTAATCAGGGTGTACGGAGGGGAGACCTCGGTACCAAATACAAGGTGAGGGGCTACCTCTCAGGGGTGGAGTCGCAGGCTCCCAGGATGTGAAAGACGTGCATCGCACACACCATCAGTCACCAGATATAACAAGTAATATAAACAGATTAGGTCAAGTCTTAGATGCATCCATACGCCCCAGGTGGCCAGAGTCTACCAATACACACCATATAATCAAGTCAGGGACGGGATAGGACATCTCTCTCCTACCCTAGAGTCAAGTCATCGGTGCATCAATGACAAGGACATGAACACCTCATGCCTGGTGGGTGGCTCGTAATATCAAACTGTGGGTCAAGGTTAAGTATCAAGTATCAAGTGTCAGGTGTCAAGTATCAGGTGTCAAGTATCAGATATCAAGTATTAAGTGTCAGGTGTCAAGTATCAGGTGTCAAGTATCAGATATCAAGTATTAAGTGTCAGGTGTCAAGTATCAAGTCAGAAAGTTCATATCAGAGGATTCAATATCAGAAGGTTCAAATATCAGGAAGGTCAATATAAGGAGGTTCAAAGGTTCATAATAAGGTTCACTTTAAAAGTTTACTATTAAAAGGCCATTTATAGATGTCAAAATAATCCTTAAGTACTGGTCTCCATAAAATGATTTTTTAACGGTTTCCATAAAGAAGGTCTTTTCAAAAGGTTTCTATAAAGATAGTCTTCAAAATAGTTTCTTGAAACATTTTCATAATTAATTAAAAAGATTTTCTCGTCCAGCTATAATATCAAAAATATCAAGGTTCAAGTCAAGGTTTTATGGCAGGGTTCATATCAAGGTTCATGGCAAGGTTCAGAACAAGGTATAAATCAAAGATCAAGGCAAGGGTTCAAACAAAAGGTCCAAGAGTAAGTACACAGATCAAGTTTCACAATACAAGGGATACATAGCAACGGTTCAGGAAATCTTAAACGAATCTAATCAATCAAGAGAACGAAGGCCCCTTACTGAAAAGGGCAGAATATCCGTACCTTATTCCAATGCAAGCACACAAAATAGAAAAGGCTGACAGGAAATCAAATCACTCCCTCCTCGAACCTAAAGGAGTAAAAGACAGAATTACCAGAGGGTTCAAGTTCAACTTACCATTTTAGTTCATCTTTACCTTTTTAGAGCTTTCCAGATTTAGTAACTTAGGTTAAATAATGAAATACTTGTTATGGAATAAAGCTCATTTTAATCCAATAGTTTCTCATAAATATAATTCCGATCCTTTATTTTATTAACATAACACGTTTAGCCCTTATATTATCAAAGTTACACATTTAGTCCCTCATTACATATAGTTTACGAAACACCTTAGAGTTTTCCAGATTTACACTTTTAGTCCTTCTTCTTAATTTATTTCCAATTCGATTACAAAATATATTTATATATACACGGTTACATTTTAAATCCCAAAGTATCATATTCGACAATATTGGTCCCCCTATTATATTTTTCATAAATTCCCCTTAATCAGTAGCATATTACAAAAATATCCCTAACTTTTCATTTGTGACAAAACACACCCTTTTTATATTAAAATACGATCGGTATACATTTTATTTTACAAATCGATTGATCGAGCAATCCAAATCAAGAACATATATTTTTCTTATCGCTTACATGTTATTACTTAGCCAAGATCATTCCCAAAAGATTACAACTCAATTCGTACGCCATGGTTTCCTTTTTATTTACAATCGATCTCAAAATCCGGTTTTTAGATAAATTCGACAATGACAAATCTAAGCTTCCATAATTCGAATTAACATTTTTCCATGATCGTATGATTCATATAAGGTTCAAATAAAATAATCATAACACTCATCAAATTCGTATTCGCTATTTTATGTTCTATACCCGTTTTATTTATATTAATTCGACACGATCAATATACCATGCATGATTCAGTTTCGACATTTTATTTAGGTTTTATATGATATAAGAGTTGTAGGAAAAATACCAAATTGTGTTTAGGACGTGTGAATAAGTCGCACCAAGAATTACCCAACGAAAAGCTATCGAACGAGAACAATGCTACCACGATCGAATCAGCCAACCAACATGCCTCCAATGATTTCTCCCTAGCTCCTTGTGTGTAGATGAGACCCAAAAAAATGCTTCACGATTTTCCCTTAGCCGCACGAAGTGTTTATGGATTTTTGAGTGTTTTAGGGTTTTGCGATATAGGTTATTAAGATAAATAGGGTAAAACGTGTGGATTAGAGGAGGGGGGGAGGTATATTCGGTTCTTATAATCAAGATGAGATCAAAACAAATCTTCTATAATTTTATTGTGTATATCTTTTGATTTATACTAATTAAAACCGAATTTCTAATAATAATAATACATAAAATGTTAAAAGTCGGCTAACATATTATTTTTGTGTGTCCATAATTTTTTTTTTTTTTTTTTTTTTTTTTTTTTTGGTAGCTTCAAAATGTTAAAAGTGAGATTACAAATTAATTTGCTTCATATCTTGTTCATTCCCCAAGGTTTGTAATTAATCTGGTGATTTAATTAATTAATACGTAAATTTTAAATTCAAGGGTATTTTGGTAATTTTTGCATGTTTTAAATTTTCGGGTTTTACAACTCTTCCCCTCTTAAAAGAAAATTTTGTCCTCGAAATTTGCAAGGAATCAGAAATGAAACAGGATGGAAAACAGAACAAAGACATACCAGACGCGCGATCAGTCCGGTCACCAGAAAGCATAAAGACACGACCGGTATGAGGAGCAGGGGGAGGAGGATCAAGAAATTTCTCAAGTGCTGACGTAGATTGCTTAGGGCAATTTCTCACTTGATGCTCAGAAGAACCACATCTGAAACAAGCACCAGACGTCGTACGACAAGCTCCAGTATGGTTTTTCCCACAAGAACCACAAACAGGTAAGGAAGATGTCACAAATACATGGTTTCATATCAGATATAAGCATTCAAGAAATAAAATAGCGGAAGCCTTAATAATAAAATCAACAGGAAATAAGTCAACAAGACTCATGAAGTACGAAACAGAATCCAAAATGCCCAAACAATGGCATAACAGAAATAATATCCAAATGGTCACACTAGAATAACAAGGTCTAAACTTCACACAAGTTGCTCTCATCCCAAGCTAAACCCAGCTCCTAGCTTAAATGTACCTGCCGCAGGAAAAGAAACGTGGCTGAGCTACGAGAGCTCAGTGAACAGATATAACAGAAACAAAGCAATAATATAGAATAAAGAACAGGAAGAGAAATACGAACCGGTCAGAAATAATGTGCAAGTATAATGTAACAGTAATGAAAGATAAGTGATGTCAAGGTCATGCAAATATGTCAAAGTTAAGGAAAGTAATACGGGTAAGTGTAAGGGTAACAGAAATCCACTACGAGTCCAGAAAACAGAAATCATATCAAGTCCAGTAATCAGGGTGTACGGAGGGGAGACCTCGGTACCAAATACAGGGCGAGGGGCTACCTCTCAGGGGTGGAGTCGCGGGCTCCCAGGATGTGAAAGACGTGCATCGCACACACCATCAGTCACCAGATATAAGAAGTAATATAAATAGATTAGGTCAAGTCTAGGATGCATCCATACGCCCCAGGTGGCCAGAGTCTACCAATACACACCATATAATCAAGTCAGGGACGGGATAGGACATCTCTCTCCTACCCTAGAGTCAAGTCATCGGTGCATCAATGACAATGACATGAACACCTCATGCCTGGTGGGTGGCTCGTAATATCAAACTGTGGGTCAAGGTTAAGTATCAAGTATCAAGTGTCAGGTGTCAAGTATCAGGTGTCAAGTATCAGATATCAAGTATTAAGTGTCAGGTGTCAAGTATCAGGTGTCAAGTATCAAATATCAAGTATTAAGTGTCAGGTGTCAAGTATCAAGTCAGAAAGTTCATATCAGAGGATTCAATATCAGAAGGTTCAAATATCAGGAAGGTCAATATCAGGAGGTTCAAAGGTTCATAATAAGGTTCACTTTAAAAGTTTACTATTAAAAGGCCATTTATAGATGTCAAAATAATCCTTAAGTACTGGTCTCCATAAAATGATTTTTTAACGGTTTCCATAAAGAAGGTCTTTTCAAAAGGTTTCTATAAAGATAGTCTTCAAAATAGTTTCTTGAAACATTTTCATAATTAATTAAAAAGATTTTCTCGTCCAGTTATAATATCAAAAATATCAAGGTTCAAGTCAAGGTTTTATGGCAGGGTTCATATCAAGGTTCATGGCAAGGTTCAGAACAAGGTATAAATCAAAGATCAAGGCAAGGGTTCAAACAAAAGGTCCAAGAGTAAGTACACAGATCAAGTTTCACAATACAAGGGATACATAGCAACGGTTCAGAAAATCTTAAACGAATCTAATCAATCAAGAGAAAGAAGGCCCCTTACTGAAAAGGGCAGAATATCCGTACCTTATTCCAATGCAAGCACACAAAATAGAAAAGGCTGACAGGAAATCAAATCACTCCCTCCTCGAACCTAAAGGAGTAAAAGACAGAATTACCAGAGGGTTCAAGTTCAACTTACCATTTTAGTTCATCTTTACCTTTTTAGAGCTTTCCAGATTTAGTAACTTAGGTTAAATCATGAAATACTTATTATGGAATAAAGCTCATTTTAATCCAATAGTTTCTCATAATTATAATTCCGATCCTTTATTTTATTAACATAACACGTTTAGCCCTTATATTATCAAAGTTACACATTTAGTCCCTCATTACATATAGTTTACGAAACACCTTAGAGTTTTCCAGATTTACACTTTTAGTCCTTCTTCTTAATTTATTTCCAATTCGATTACAAAATATATTTATATATACACGGTTACATTTTAAATCCCAAAGTATCATATTCGACAATATTGGTCCCCCTATTATATTTTTCATAAATTCCCCTTAATCAGTAGCATATTACAAAAATATCCCTAACTTTTCATTTGTGACAAAACACACCCTTTTTATATTAAAATACGATCGGTATACATTTTATTTTACAAATCGATTGATCGAGCAATCCAAATCAAGAACATATATTTTTCTTATCGCTTACATGTTATTACTTAGCCAAGATCATTCCCAAAAGATTACAACTCAATTCGTACGCCATGGTTTCCTTTTTATTTACAATCGATCTCAAAATCCGGTTTTTAGATAAATTCGACAATGACAAATCTAAGCTTCCATAATTCGAATTAACATTTTTCCATGATCATATGATTCATATAAGGTTCAAATAAAATAATCATAACACTCATCAAATTCGTATTCGCTATTTTATGTTCTATACCCGTTTTATTTATATTAATTCGACACGATCAATATACCATGCATGATTCAGTTTCGACATTTTATTTAGGTTATATATGATATAAGAGTTGTAGGAAAAATACCAAATCGTGTTTAGGACGTGTGAATAAGTCGCACCAAGAATTACCCAACGAAAAGCTATCGAACGAGAACAATGCTACCACGATCGAATCAGCCAACCAACATGCCTCCAATGATTTCTCCCTAGCTCCTTGTGTGTAGATGAGACCCAGAAAAATGCTTCACGATTTTCCCTTAGCCGCACGAAGTGTTTATCGATTTTTGAGTGTTTTAGGGTTTTGCGATATAGGTTATTAAGATAAATAGGGTAAAACGTGTGGATTAGAGGAGGGGGGGGGGAGGTATATTCGGTTCTTATAATCAAGATGAGATCAAAACAAATCTTCTATAATTTTATTGTGTATATCTTTTGATTTATACTAATTAAAACCGAATTTCAAATAATAATAATACATAAAATATTAAAAGTCGGCTAACATATTATTTTTGTGTGTCCATATTTTATTTTTTTGTACCTTCAAAATGTTAAAAGTGAGATTAAAAATTAATTTGCTTCATATCTTATTCATTCCCCAAGGTTTGTAATTAATCTCGTGATTTAATTAATTAATACGTAAATTTTATATTCAGGGGTATTTTGGTAATTTTTGCATGTTTTAAATTTTCGGGTTTTACACCTTATGATGTGTCATGTGCGTATGCTCTAATTTATACCCACGGTATGTCGTTGTGGTTTTAGCAGTATTCAAGTTTTAAATTTATATTTAGCCGACTTATCAATAACACACACACTTTAACGAGCAGTGTACCCGGTCAGTATGTATATAATGGTAAGTAGAGTGTCGATCACTAAGAGTGGAACGTATTATCTAGTTATTCTAATCAGTATTTTAATATCTTAAGTTAGCTATACAACCTAATCTAACGCAAGGGGTTTCAGCCTGAGAGACTGGCACGGTTTGGTTGCAATTAAATAATAAACTAAACTAATAGGCACGAATCAGCGAATAGCACACACGTACACAGATAAATACTCGAGACAATAAGAAGGCCTATCCTGATAGATAAGTAGCTTGTCACTTGTTTTATTGCTAGTTTTATATGAAGTGTATAGTTCGATGCAACGCACCGAGATTAAGTCCTTTCTCGTTGGTTCTAATATTATCGGCGAGTAAACCCTTAATGATTACTTATGACTATCCTATTTATCTTTCTTCCTACTTTTCTACAGACGATAGAATGCATAGACGATCTAATAAATAGGCGAGGGCAGAGGCATGGCGACCCGATCAACGCTCAGCTAGACACAGAGGTTATCAATGCACTAATAAAAGTCACCAAAGACATCAACATATAAACTTTAATTGATGGGAAAGCAATATTAAAGGGAGTGCAATCTTTCCGTTGTCACATTACACAAGCCACCAATCCTGATGAATTAAAGTTTACTAACACAATAAAACAAAACTATTTAATGAATTAAATACATGCAGGACCTTCTTACAGCTCTTGTATCTTCGTTCGAGGTGTGTCTTGTGCTGCTATCTCGACTGAATTCGTCCTAGGGTTTCTGTACTTCGGTCTTCTAAAACTGTCGAACTCTTTCTCTCGTCTGACTTTGGGGTATTTATAGTTTCTGTCTGAGGGTAAGATGCGGCGCATCTAATAAGTAGATGCGGCGCATTGACTTAACTTCGCGTGGGGTCCAAGATTAATATATTCAGGAATATTCGTACACCGCCTTGAGATGCGGCGTATCTTCATTTATAGATGCGGCGCATGTCCTCTTGTATCTTGGATCGTATCTTGTGAAATATTGATAGTGATGCGCCGTATGTAATAAGCAAGATGCGGCGTATCTGGAGCAGAATGTCTTGATCTTGTACATTTCAGTAGACTCTTAACTTCTTGCTTGTTTTGCTCCATAATTAGTCCAAAATCGCTCAGTTTCACCAAATGCTTGTTTTTACATGAGAATTACAAAAGTAAACATTAACGTATCAATTCTCACAGATAATATAATAAAACAAGTCAAATAAATAGGATAAATGATGGTAATAAAATGTACTTATTTGAGTTCATCAAATATCCCCCCACTTGAACTTTACTTGTCCCCAAGTAAACCTTAGAATTAATCTTATGAAAATGTATCCTAAAAGATGTTAGGATTTATTTTTATATTTAAGCATGTATTCATATTTGTCATAATCACACAACCAAACGCTTAACGAATTAGAAGTAAAATAAAATAATTCGATAAAAGCAAATCTAATCGTTTAACTGTCCAGTCGTGACGAATATTCTATCATAAGCTTGGCAAGTATACACATCTCCCCCACTAAAGCCAAGGAATAACAAGTCTAAAGCGGTAAAAAGGGTCTGTAGGTTTAAGGGTTAATCATTCTTCTTAATCTCTATCGATCTCAAATTCCAGAAAAGGCGACAAAATCACAAATACATGATCGAATCCACGAACACGATACTTGCAATTGCTCAAATCCTTAACTCGAATAGGCTAAAGATAGGACCAAGTAATCTTCACCAATAATATTATATCAAAAAGGGCGACAAAATCATAAATACATAGCCGAATCTACGACTACGATACTTAAGATTGCTCAAATCCCTAATCTCAATAAATCAAAGGTTTGGATAAAGAATAATATAGGGTATGGATAATATTTGGGATACAAATTGGTATAAAATGAAAAATAAACAAAACAAATAAATTAAAATCCTAAGTGTGGTTAATCACTATCCCAACCATCCCATGAATAAGACTCATATCATAGAATAACTCACGCTTTAACACTTGAAACACACGCTTTTAGGTAGACACGAATTATACTCAACAAGATCTCAATCAAAGAATATCTTTAAGTTGACGTTCTCATAACTGCCAACTCCCATTCAATCCATAGATATAATATACAACAAATAGTGGTGATATCGACCACTTAATACAAAACTTTACATAAGTTGGTAAAAACAAACTTCCAACTTTTCCTTTTTCTTTTTCTTTTCTATTTTTTTTCGATTTTTTTTTTTTTTTTTTTTTTTTTTTTTTTTAAAAAAAAAAAAAAAAAAAAAACATAAACAAAGATGTGTAAAATTTCACCACATCACTATAATGATAACTCTGGATAATTTTTCCATATTTTTCATAACTTCAGAAATAACAGTGATAGTGAAAGTAGTAAACACACGAAAAATAAACTCAAAGATATACAATATTTACTTTCACTCCAATTGCATTGTGCAATTTCCCGACCTAACCAAATATAATGAATTACGCACGCGAACACAGGTAATGTAAGAAAACACACTTTGCCTAAAGCGATTAACCAACCACGGATTTTAATCTACAGGGTAGGCTAAGGTGTAAGGGTGTAACAAAACATTTTAACAAAGGTGTAAGAAACGAAAGGAATGGCTCTGAGTGTTTTTCTAGGGGTATCTTACTCTAAAAGTGAGAGTAACAAAAGGGTTTATACGGGGGTTAACTAACCAGTGTAGTTAGCTAATATCACATAACATATAAAGGCTATTTGGGTGTAATCCTAGAATTTTACCAATTTAGACAAGTCATTCCAATTATATAAAATAATACTTATTATGGCGGTCTCGAATAGTATACAAGCCAAGTTCTAAAGTTTACAAGTCACCGGCACACTCATAGATTTGTGAATTTTGAAAAATCACAATTTTTGAAAATAACGTCATGTGTGCAGCTATGCAACTTAGACTTTAAACAAAAACATGCTTAAAAAAAATTTTAAATTTTGATAAATTAAGCACATTTTAAGCATATTTTGAAAAGTTTAGGACAAGTAAGTGTTCTAATTCTCCAATCCCCCCACTTAAGTTAAACAACGTCCTCGTTGTTTGTATCAAAGATTAAAAACTGGAAAATAAAAGAATTAGAACAGAAAAACTCCCCTGAGATTTGCTCGGTATGATCCTCCATTAGTATAAGAGCAAAAATCATCTTTCTTGTGGATTAGAACGTTTAAGCTTCATATTTGATGTATCCACATGAAATGCAGGAATCTATAATACCACCAAGACTTTAAACACACCTGAATTAAGAAAGGTTCAAACTTGCATAATACATTAGTAGTTAGGAAAAATAAAACATAAAAACTAAAATGAAAATCATCAGGTCAGTCGATGCGTCGTATCTTATGGAAGAAGATACGCCGTATCGAGCCTGGAATAAATACGAATCAGAATAAAAGATGCGCCGCATCCTTAACCAGGGATGCGCCGCATTAAAATAAACTGATAAAAAGTTTCAAAGTCAAAAGTAAAAATGCAGAAAAATAAAGTAAGATATGACCAGTGCAGGAGATGAGTCGCATCTCAGGATTGAGATGCGCCGTATCCTCTGCGGGCCTGACTGACTCGAAAAAGAACAGAATAGTAAAAATTTTCCGGGTTGTCTCCCGGTCAGCACTTGTCTTTATTCCAGAGTCTTCAAGTTAGACTCACGTTCAGCTCTTCATTCTGTTCTATTGATTCCCACATTGCCACGTAGGATCCATTTAGCAACAAATTCGTCACTTATATATTCAGGTCCCAACTTCAACACTCCTTTGTAGAATCCTTCCATCATTTGATATGGGTACTCAATCCCTCTCTTCATGTCATCATCACCAATAAAAAGGAATGGAGAAAATTTGTAGCAGAACCTATTAGTAGCATGTTTAAACCCAGGGTGAGTTCGGGGCATCATATAAGTGATAACGTCGCTTTCACATTGAAAGGTGATCTTTCCTTCAAATCGTTTTGCATTAATAGTGATCTCCCTACATAATGGTTTTCCAACAATCACGTCACCCATATCGCTGTCACGATAGGCATTCATGTCTTCAACAACGGCGAACTCAGTAACAATAGTAAAACATCCAACGAAGATCGGGACATTAATGAAGGCCCCAACTACATTCTTTCCCTTATACTCCACTTTATTTCTCATAATAGAATTGTAAAAGCTTCTTGACATGACATTGATCGGCAAAATAGGAAAGAAATTGGCGTCAATACAGTTGTACCCAATCATGCATGGGAATTGCAAATTGTAAGCACAATCGGCGTGGATCCTTCTACCGTAATCCCAAGAACCATCATATCCCTCAAATTCATCGTAATTCCTAGTAATAATAACGTTGACTTTTGGACTATCCAGAATTTCTCCTTCTTCTAACTCAGATTCCGCATCATCCATGAACAGGTCATTGGATTCTAATGGTCCATCAAGGTCATTAAGTTCAATGTAGTCCCCATCGTAACGTTCGAGTGATTTATCATGCACTAATATTTCATTCATAAAATTGGCTTCAAAGTCGAAGTCAATCAGTTCTCCGAATCCGACCATTTTCCTTCTGAAATAATCACGAAAGCATCAGTAGGATTTGTTCAAGAAAGTAATATATCAGAAAATCAACAACGAAAACGGAATATGAAAAATTAAAGTTACTGATATCCGCAGACGATGCGCCGTATCCAAAAAGATGGATACGCCGTATCTTATAATCGTTAAAATTTAATCAGACTTTATTCAGAAAATAGATACGCCGCTTAGAAATTAGAATGCGCCGTATCAGTTTTAATAATCAAAAATCGATATTTATTTAAAATCAAATGCGTCGTATTAACAAAAGTTAATGCGCCGTATTTTCGTAACGTTTCAAAATACGAGATTTTTGATTCAGAAAGATGCGCCGTATCGACAGAGATCGATGCGTTGTATCTGTTTAATAATTCGAAAACTATTTTTAATTAAAATAATAGATACGCCGTATTTGTAAAAACAGATGCGCCGTATGGCGTTATCGTTTAGAAAAAATTTCTTATTAAAAACAGATATGCCGTATCTTGGGGAAAGATGCGTCGTATCGAATTAATTAAACGCGTTGTATTTTATAAAAATTAAACGCAATACGCCGTATCTGAGAAATCAGATGCGCCGTATCGTTTGAATAAGCTCAGTACAACGATAGCAGTATGCAGAAAATACGAAAAATAAAAACAAATAAAAACACAAACGAAAACAAACAAAAATAAAAATACACAAAAACAGAAAATATGCAAAATAATACAATGAATGCAAATTAACTAATATACAACAGAGTTAGCGGTTAGATTAAAAATTAAAAACCTAATTAAAATACTAATCAAATTAACAGATAACAACAATTCACTCCCCGGCAGCGGCGCCAAAAACTTGATGTGTCGTGTGCGTATGCTCTAATTTATACCCACGGTATGTCGTTGTGGTTTTAGCAGTATTCAAGTTTTAAATTTATATTTAGCCGACTTATCAATAACACACACACTTTAACGAGCAGTGTACCCGGTCAGTATGTATATAATGGTAAGTAGAGTGTCGATCACTAAGAGTGGAACGTATTATCTAGTTATTCTAATCAGTATTTTAGTATCTTAAGTTAGCTATACAACCTAATCTAACGCAAGGGGTTTCAGCCTGAGAGACTGGCACGGTTTGGTTGCAATTAAATAATAAACTAAACTAATAGGCACGAATCAGCGAATAGCACACATGTACACAGATAAATACTCGAGACAATAAGAAGGCCTGTCCTGATAGATAAGTAGCTTGTCACTTGTTTTATTGCTAGTTTTATATGAAGTGTATAGTTCGATGCAACGCACCGAGATTAAGTCCTTTCTCGTTGGTTCTAATCTTATCGGCGAGTAAACCCTTAATGATTACTTATGACTATCCTATTTATCTTTCTTCCTACTTTTCTACAGACGATAGAATGCATATGCGATCTAATAAATAGGCGAGGGCAGAGGCATGGCGACCCGATCAACGCTCAGCTAGACACAGAGGTTATCAATGCACTAATAAAAGTCACCAAAGACATCAACATATAAACTTTAATTGATGGGAAAGCAATATTAAAGGGAGTGCAATCTTTCCGTTGTCACATTACACAAGCCACCAATCCTGATGAATTAAAGTTTACTAACATAATAGAACAAAACTACTTAATGAATTAAATACATGCAGGACCTTCTTACAGCTCTTGTATCTTCGTTCGAGGTGTGTCTTGTGCTGCTATCTCGACTGAATTCGTCCTAGGGTTTCTGTACTTCGGTCTTCTAAAACTGTCGAACTCTTTCTCTCTTCTGACTTTGGGGTATTTATAGTTTCTGTCTGAGAGTAAGATGCGGCGCATCTAATAAGTAGATGTGGCGCATTGACTTAACTTCGCGTGGGGTCCAAGATTAATATATTCAGGAATATTCGTACACCGCCTTGAGATGCGGCGTATCTTCATTTATAGATGCGGCGCATGTCCTCTTGTATCTTGGATCGTATCTTGTGAAATATTGATAGTGATGCGCCGTATTTAATAAGCAAGATGCGGCGTATCTGGAGCAGAATGTCTTGATCTTGTACATTTCAGTAGACTCTTAACTTCTTGCTTGTTTTGCTCCATAATTAGTCCAAAATCGCTCAGTTTCACCAAATGCTTGTTTTTACCTGAGAATTATAAAAGTAAACATTAACGTATCAATTCTCACAGATAATATAATAAAACAAGTCAAATAAATAGGATAAATGATGGTAATAAAATGTACTTATTTGAGTTCATCACCTTATCAGCTCTTGATGTTTTTGGTTTTCTTGAGTATGCCACACTAGCGGTACCTTGATAACCTTGAGCCATTAAATCTTGAAGACTGACAGGACCTATAAAGCTAGCAGTACCATGCTCTGTCTCAGCAGTACCTTGATCAACACCACTAGTACCTTCTTCATATTGAGCAGTATCATCATGAAATTGATCATCTTGCCTCCCCTGAGACACATGCTCTTCTTGGGCCATCTTCCTCCCCTGTTTTGAAGATCCCTCACCATTACCTGAATGTGTACCTTTTGATGAACTAGAAGTAGAACTGCTTGAGATTACCACCTTTCCTGATGTTTTCCCTTTGAGTTTCTTAACAGTAGTCTCCAACTTCTTCACTTTCATTACCATCTTTGTGTAGACAACTACAAAGTTTTTCTTATGATTTTTGAGTTCATCTTTATGGCTCTTGAGATCAGCTTCCAATGTGGACACTTGTTCAGAAAATTTTGCACATAAAGCCATCAATTCTTTGAGTTGCACTCTGCCCTCATCACTTCTAGGTATGTTAACTCCTGTGAGAGGTGAATCATGGGGCATTGACTCATCATCCATCCTAAGATGGGTTTCTGAGCCACCCTGTGTATCCATATGGCTAGGGATTCCACCAGGAGTACTGGGTACTGCTGGTGTTGCCATGGATTGGGACTTACTTATGATGCTCCTATCCTGGTCAGCTACTAAGACAGAGACAGTAGGAACAGCCCTTTCCACACTGACATTGTCAGTCTCATCTGCTACATGGGTTGGAGTAGGAACTCTATGCTGAGATACATCAGAGCCCTTTCTGGATTCAGACCTATGTGTTGATGAAGATGATTGTGTTGATGGATTTGTTGATGAACTTTCAGATGTTGTGGATGTGTGATGGGAGCCAACTGGGGTTGTTACTCCTTCACCCTGATGTTGTAGCATTGTATTAAAAAGAGGTATTGTCTCCCCATTATAACCCCTTGAACCAATCTTCATATTGCTAAATAGTTTTTGAGTAAGCTTAGGAGTTGGATAGATGGTTTTGGGTGGAGGCAATGCATGTTTGTTCAAAATAGATTGAATGAATCTTGGATACATCAAAAATTTTGATTTACTATCAACATTCTTCACCATACATTTAAAAATTAATTTTGAGAAGTTGAAAATTCTATTGGTAGCCAAACAAATGAGAGTAGTAGCAATATTACTACTGAACTGTTCCCATGAGGTTTTCTTAGGGCTAAGACAATGAAGTATGGTGTGAATGAAAAATCTCCATTGTGGGGCAAAATGACTCTTTTGAAAAGTCAAATTTTTACCCCATTCTGGACAAATTTTTGAAAAACGTATGTGTTTGGCATAGAGCTAATACCATCTTCATCACTCAGATGGAGATGCCTCCTGAGTGAGGATTCAGTAATAGTGATTGAATAGCCATCCACTTTAGCTTTTATTTCTTTGTCACCATTTTCAAAGGTTTTGACACTAGCAGTGTGCCAAAACTGCTTGATGTGAGTGACATAGATAGTGGGATTTAAAAGTAAAGAATACCTTATGTAAGTGTTGTTCAGAAAATCCACTATCTCATGAAAAGTTGGTTCATCCTCTGACTTTTCCAAATAAGCAACTTGATTATGTCTTTCAACGAAGGATAAAGAAGCCATTTGATTTTCGGTAAAAAGTTGATGTGACTGCTATGAATAGTGAAAATTTAGGGCAGAAAGTAGAAGAAGAAAGTGAATTGTGATAAAGACTGATGATTTGCTTGTTTAGGGTTTCTAATTGGACCGACTTTGATTAAAATATGAATTTCAATCGAAGATAAGGTTAATATGATATATTTAAAGGTAAAAATATCCAAAAAGCAAACCCTTAAAACAAGAAAATTGTCAGTAAAAATCCCAATTGACTTTCAACGGCTAGTTTCAAAAAGCGGTTATTTCGCACCGGTACTAATGGATGTTTAGCAGTACCATTTTAACCTACTATATTAACCTTAAGCCTGACAGTACAAACCTTTTGAGAAACTTTTGTCTTAACAGTATGAACTTGATTTTGAATGAAAATCATACTGCTAACAACCATTTTGAAAGGGATTAAGTGTGATGACAGACACTTAATCAACATTTCGGTTTAAATTAACCTCTGGTTGTGTGAGAACAAATGTATTCAGTTATAAATAACTGCCTGTGTACAGATAAATCCATTCAAAGGGCTTTCTTGACAGGGTTTCCAGCTCGTGACAATTGTTGCCTCTAACACAAGTGTTAGATTCACATTTGCTCGCTGTTCTTTCTATCAGATGTCATTTGACTAACTGATTATACCAATGAAAGTATAAAATGATAGAAAGTGAGTTGTATCAGTTACTTTCTGATCAACTAAGCCATTAATTCAAAATGAAACATAATAATAAGTTTGAAGAGAGAAGTTTTAAAGAAGTGAGTAACTTAGGTATAAACCTTAGTTGATCAATTCCCAAACTCTGTCCATCATTAACCTATTATAGCAGCAACTTGAATCACCAACTTCCATT
This sequence comes from Artemisia tridentata subsp. tridentata, assembly GCA_021014915.2. NCBI lineage: Eukaryota > Viridiplantae > Streptophyta > Magnoliopsida > Asterales > Asteraceae > Artemisia > Artemisia tridentata. The sequence goes on from CP139504.1 coordinate 385,187,910, forward strand.
TGCTCATACATTGCACTCTTAAATTCCTTTGTGCTTAAATTTTCATACCTGAAATTGTTAGTTGAAGACCAAGAAAACAAAATGCAAAGCACGTGTCTCATAGCAGTATTATCAGATGACTAACAGTATGAATAAAACAATCTAAATTTGTACTAACAATACAAATTTTTCAATACCAGTACCAATTGACAATGCTAGCAGTACAAATCCATTTTATATACAAATTCCACACAGTTTGAAAATATTAAGAGTTAACCATCCCAATACTTGCTACCAAGTAGAAGATCTGCAAAGTTTTGATCATAATCAATTTTAACCACATGAATCAACTTTTTCTCATTGCAGTCTCTTATAAAATGATGTCTAATTTCTATATGTTTTGTTTTAGAGTGTTGCACTGGATTTTTAGTTATACAAATTGTACTGCTATTATCAATATAAATGACAGTGTTCATGAAATTGTACCCGTAGTCAAGAAGTTGATTTTGATGCCAAAGCACTTGACCACAGCAACTTGCAGCAGCTACATATTCAGCTTCAGTTGTTGAAGTAGCCACAATTGTTTGCTTTTTACACTGCCATGAAATGAGTCTACATCCAAGGAATTGACATCCTCCAGTTGTTGACTTTCTGTCCAAGCTTGCACCAGCATAATCACTGTCTGAATATGCTACCAAATCAAATGGTGATTCCCTAGAATACCATAGACCCAACCTAGGTTGACCGTTGAGGTATCTAAAGATCCTCTTGACTGCTGTTAAGTGAGAAACCTTAGGAGTTACTTGAAATCTTGCACAAGCACAAACATAGAACATGATATCAGGTCTTGATGATGTAAGATACATCAAGGAGCCTGTTGGGAACACGTTTTGTATTAATTCAAGTATTGATCATAATGTAATAGGTTGTTTAGGTCTTTAGGTTTGATTTAAGGCCCAGCCCGTGTAGAAGGCCCATGGGCTGTGTCGTTTATTAAGGCTTTAAGCCCAAGGCATTGTAAAAACTATAAATACCCCTCCCACACAAGGGAGAGGGTTGGTTGGTTGAATGCACTTATCATTTCATTAGTATTATGTTAACCTTCCATCTCTCTTTCTCTCTCTAAGATTCTTATATGTGTGTGATTTGATCTAAAAAGATGTGACCTACGAGTGTTATCAAGAGCCTAAAGATGATTTAGAAGTTGTTTTTTTCGTGTTTTTACGGTTCTGTTACTGTTCACGTCAGCTTATTCATAGCTTATTTTCTGCCTATTTTCTGCTTATTTTGTGCTTATTGAGTCTGATGATGTACCCTCCGAGCAGGTCGAAGGACTCCCCTTCGAGCCTGTAGAAAGCCCTACCTTCGAAGGCCCAGGTTAATCTCCTAACACGTTTCATTGGTGTAAAACCATTCGTCTACGAAATGGTTACCATGTGGGAACCCGCCAATCGAAGCCCTAAGCCCTTCGGGTAATCCCTCTCGAAGGGACTACAACGGAGAGCCACCATGACCTGGTCATACCCACGTCTCCTCTTCCTTTAGGCTTCCCGCCAAAACAGAGATCGTGGGCTACAAAGCCCTAGCAGTTACAACAAATCATGGGACGCCCCCATGATCTCCGAACAAAGTGCAACCGCCCACTAAGTCCTATTTCTCTCCTATAAATAGCTTAGTCGGGCCAAGACAATGTAAGTTAACTTCACTCTCGCAAATTACAACCTACTTATCATATCACACATACTTACTCGCACGCCGGAGGTGGTTCGCAGGGTCCAACCCCTGCGCAATCACTTAACATAGTGTTTTGGTATTTCTTATTTCAGGTTAGGAACAAGCTTGGCGCAATCTCAGCACCCCATAATTCCTTTGATCACCATCAAAGGCCTGGTAGTGCATTTTATTGTACAATCAGTGGCGCCATCCGTGGGACCGCTACAATTGGTCTCGTCATTTCCAAGCTCATAACCAACCAACCATTTTCACTATATATCCGGCATGGATCAAGGGAGAGAAGATACTCCCCCACCGGATTTCTCGACCTTGGCGCCAATACCAATCAACGACTTTAACAACCTTCCCCAAATAACCGCTTCCACTTTCACAACACGTTCTCACCCAGAAATCACACCCAATCATCACGCTTCGACATCAGCCAATTCGGAACCAGTCATTAGCCCAGCCTTTGTCGAAGCCAACCACGAAGTGTTAGAATCCCTCCTAAGGGCTCGTAAGAGACAAGTTAGGAATGCTGAGATTCGAAGGGAGTTGGAATACTCAAGTGATGAGTATGATGAAGAAATGGAGATGGAGCCTAGGCCTCTGACCCAAGGAGCAACTCTATCGGCCTTAAGGATCGGGTCTCTAGTCAGTCGAAGACAAGGCAAAAGGTCCGTTGGTTTTGAAGGAGTCCCTGAGAGGGCTCCGACAAGGAGAGAAGGAGCGGTTACCGAAGGCTCTAACGGTAGAAGCCAACGAAGGGAAGAAGTGGGGGTGACTTTGCCTCCATTGCTAGCAGCTCATCTTGGAAGGACTGAAGCTGGGGTTCCGTTGCAGCCTTCTCATGCGTTAGGCGTAGAAGGCAATCCGCCTACAATTAATATGGGAGGAAGTCTTCCTCCCAATGGTATGTACCCCTCGTTCCAAACTCAGTCTTATACTCAAAATTTATATGCTCCAGTAAATGGACAGCCTAATAACCCAAGCCTCCCTCAAACTTATGGGAGCATACCCTTCGGGCATCCTATGGCGTACCCTCCGTACGCCATGGGAAACGATTATCCGTTTTCCATGAATACACCTTATCAGTCCTACGCAAGTTAAACTCCTATGGGAATGCCCCAAAACAACAATCCCTATAATACTGTTCCCATGTACGCACCACCTTATAACTGTCTATACTCATACCCTATGGGTTCAGCTACACCCTTCGTTAGGTGGATAGAAGACTACCCGTTGCCTGATGGGTTGAAAATGCCTTCACATATCGGGACTTATGATGGGAAGGGGGATCCGGACAATTTCTTACACTTGTTCGAAGGGGCTATCAAAATGCAAAAATGGGTTATGCCGGTAGCCTGTCATATGTTTACATACACCCTACAAGATTCTGCTCGTATTTGGTGGAATGGGCAAAAGCCCGGCAGTATCGTCAATCTTGATGATCTCAAGGCTAAGTTCCGGTCACACTTCAGTCAGCAAAATAAGTTCACAAGGACTCATTTAACGGTGCACAACATCAAACAAAAGGAAAACGAAAGCACAAGGGCCTTCGTTACTTGGTACACCGATGAAACTTTGCAGATTTTGGGTCTTCATGAAGATCAGCGAATCTCGGGTTTCGTACATGGTCTTCGAAATCGGAGTTTGGTGGAATTCTTGTCCACTGACCTTCCAACAACTTACAAAGGGTTAATGGAAAAGACGTATACTTGGATTGAAGCGAAAGAGGTATCCACTAATGGGGCTCTGATAGACAGAGACAGCAACAACAAGTTTTCGAAGCATTCTTCGTGGGAAGGGTCAAAGAACAAGAACAAGAACAGAGACAGGTTTTCTCCATACAAAAAAGGCCCCAACCACGGTTTGTTAAGCAGTCTAACCAAGTCTCCAAAGGAAATACTTGCTACGGAGAGGGCTGCTAAGGCTTTCGAAGAACCTCACCCCCCCCCTCGGCGTATGACAAGCAAGGGAAAAAACAGGGATACCGGCAAGTATTGTCACTTTCATGAAGATTATGATCATCATACGAACAGTTGTAGAGAGTTAAACAAACAGATAGAAGAAGCTGTGAAGTTCGGGCAATTGGCACATTTGGTGAAGGGTATAAAGAAGGGAAAGGAAAAGGTGTCCGACACTCAATTGGCTAAAGATACTACTCCTCTCGAAGCCCCAATACTCATGGTCCGTTGGGCGAAACCAGCTTGAAAAGAAAGGTAACGGAGCAGGAGGGTAATGAAGTAGGAGAAGTAACTTTTCCTCCTCTCGTAGGCCAAATCCCTTCAAATGATCCGGTAGTCATCAAAGTCCTCATCTCTAACCAAGAAGTAAACAGAGCTTACATGGACTGCGGAAGCCCTTGTGAAATCATCTATGAGCATTGTTTTCTTAAGCTCAAACCTTCGATCAGATCGCAGCGGGTTGATTCAAAAAGACCTCTGGTGGGATTTTCTGGTGAGCATTCATGGCCTCTGGGAGAAGTTCCGTTGGAAATAACAATTGGAGAAGGCAAGTTCGCAAGGACAGAAACCCTCATATTTGCTATTGTAAGGTCCGATTCTCCCTACAACTTGTTGATAGGAAGGACCGCTATGCAAAAGATGGGTATCGTAGTCTCCACTATACACGCAGCGGTAAAATTCCATACGCCTTATGGGATAGGAACCGCGTTCTCTAATTACAATCAAGGACAAGTAGGAGACAGTGACAAAAAGATTAAGGAAAGTCCGGAAGAGCCTCCGAAGGCTATTCTAATTTGTACAGATGCCGAAGAGCGTATTGTGATAAATGAGCTCTATCCAGAGCAAACGGTGGTAATCGGAAAGCAACTCCCTGCTAACTTCAAAGCAGACCTGGAGAAGCTACTCAAGGCCAACAAAGATGTGTTCGCATGGACATATTCAGACATGACAGGAGTTCCCAGGACTCTTATGATCAATGGCAAGCCCTTCGGCACGGAGCATAAGATTAACAAATTCAAGCACGTTGAACCAATTAAGCAAAAGCGACGAAGCCTGGCACCAGAAAGACATGTAGCTGTTTGTAAAGAAGTGGATGAGCTTGTGCGAGCAGGAATTCTCAGTGAAGTGAAACACCAAACTTGGGTTGCTAATCCAGTCATGATAAAGAAAAATGACGGAGGGTGGCGTATGTGTGTCGACTTCACCGATATCAACAAAGCTTGCCAAAAAGATTGCTGCCCTCTACGGGAAATTGATTGGAAGGTCGAATCCCTCTTGGGGTTCCGTTTGAAATGTTTTCTGGATGCCTACAACGGGTATCACCAAATACAAATGGCAGAGGAAGATGAAGAGAAGACAGCCTTCTACACAGGAAAAGGGTGTCTATTGCTACAAGAAAATGCCCTTCGGTCTCAAGAACGCGGAGGCAACTTATCAACGGTTAGTAGACAAGGCCTTCTACAAGCAAATTAGGAGGAACTTGGAAGCCTACGTCGATGACATGGTAATAAAAAGCAGAACTGAAGAAGACCTCCTCTCCGATATTCAAGAAACCTTCGATCAATTAAAGGCAATTAACATGAAGCTTAACCCAAAGAAATGCTCCTTTGGTGTGGAAGAAGGGAAATTCTTAGGACGTCTGATTACTAAGCAAGGAATTAAAGCCAACCCTTCGAAAGTCAAAGCCACCCCCAACATACAAGTCTCGAAGTCATTTAAAAGGTACAAGGGTCGGAACTCCGTCAAAGGTCAGGTACTTGCAGACTTTCTTGCTTAGACACCCTCCGGACCTAGCCAAGATAAAGAGGTTCCTAAAGAAAAACCCCCAAAGACAAAGAAGGGGTGGAAATTGTACACAGATGGGGTCTCAAGATCCCATGGCTCAGGAGCAGTGTAACACCCCAACCCGACAAGGGTAGAAGTGTCACGCAAATGGTGACATATCAAAGGCAAGCATAACATACGACTTAAATAATACAATAGAAATTCAAAGGTTACAAATGATAAACTGAAGCTACAAGGTTACAAATAAGAAACAAACTAAATACTATGTCTGTCAACGCAAATCCTTCTAAAAACTTCTACTTTCGAAAAACTATCAAGGTCTTCTAAGTCCAAAGGTCTCTTCACTCATACCCAGCTTCCAACTAAAACCTGCCGCACACGGAAAGAAAACGTGCGGCTGAGCTTAAAAAGCCCAGTGAACAGATATATATAATAAACGAAAACGAACGAATGAATCATAATGTAAGAGATAATAAATAAGGTACAAGAGTAAAGGTTAGGACAGTCATCCACCACGAGCCCATATCATAACATATCATATCATAGCATATCATAATCATATAGAGGGGATGCCTCTCGAAAAGCCGATAATATGAGGGGTGTCCTCATGTACCAGTTGGAGTGATCAGCTCCCATATTTTGTGAAAGGAGTGGATTGCACCCAGCCCCAGTCACCATATCATATCATATCAAAGCATATCATATCAGAACATATCTAGGATGCATCCATTCGCCCCCCAAACAAATCATATTGGCCATAACAAATCATAAAGCGCGCATATCATATCATAATGGGGACGGTGTAACCAAATCACTAGGGCTACACACTAGTCATGCCATTGGTGCATCAATGACACGGCCATGTTACCTTCATGGCTAGGGAACATATTTTGGCTCGTAGTATCAAACTGGGGTCAAAGGTCAGAGGTTCATATCAAAGCAAAGGTTCATATAGTCATAATCATAGTCCAAATCTCAAGGTTCATATCAAAGGTTCATATGTCAAAGGTTCATATCTGAGGTTCAAATATCAAAGGTTCATATCAAAGTGTAGGGAACATAGCAATGGCTTAGGAATCCTTAATACGAATCAAAATGAGAGACCGAAGGCTCCTTAGTAAAGAGCAGAATATCTGTACCTTATTCCAAAGCAAAGCACAAACCAAAATGAATAAGATGAAAAGATCAGGTCCTCTCCTTCTTCACACCTAGAGGGGTAGAAAAGAATTACAAACCTTTCCATTTTAAGTAACTTTCCATTTTTAGCAGGTTTCCATATTTAGTAAGTTTCTATTTTTAGAAAGTTCCCATAATTAGAAAGTTTCCATATTCTCATTTAGGTTAAGTCGTTATTGAATCATATTATGGTTTTAGGGTGTATTTTAACAAGTCACAAAAGTTTAGGGTTAATCATGACAACTTTACATAAGTTAGGGTTTTAAGTGTAATTATATCAAAGATAAGGTTCAAATATGAAAATATCCCAAATAATCTGTTTTGAATCCATATTTATCAAGTTAACAAATTCAGCCCCTCAAGTTTCCCAATTTTACACTTTACACCCTTAAGTTACATAATTTACATTTTAAACCTTATATTATCCATAATTAGACATTAGGCCCTTAGTTTATCAAAATTACACAATGATCACTTATTTTATCATATTATACGAATCTACCCTTAAGTAATCATAATTTACACATCAAGTCCCTCAAGTTATCAAAGTTACATATTTAACCCTTAATTTACATTTTCCATCTTTAATTATCAATAATTACATATTAAGCCATTAAATTACCAAAATAGCACATAACCCCCTGAATATAATTAATTACTCAAATAAATCTTAAGTTTCCAGAAATTACATATTTAGTCCCTCTATTTTAATTATTTTCAAAATCGATTTATACTTTATCAAATAAACATTTTAACCCTTTTAAATATAAAAATTACACATGGGCCCTCAACTTATATTTTATTCGAAATGTTCACAGCCCAAAATAAGTTCTAAAATTAACCATTGAGTTTTAAAAGTTACAAAACACCCCCTAACATTTTAAATCAAATCGTATAACACTTTATATAATAAAACCTTAACCCTAAAAATACAAATAATTATCCAATCATTATTTCATCATTACAACATCATTTATTAACCAAGAACAAACCCTAAAATCCAAACCCTAACCGAATTACATGTTATTTCTTTTTCTTCTTTATTTTCTTTAATTCCGGTAAATACATAATTCCAAAAATAATTGTTCTTGGCCTCAAAATTTCGAAGTATCATTTTTCCAGGTCTAATATGATTGTATAGAGTCCAAATAAAATAAATATGAAGCCTCACAATTTCGGATTGAATTATTTAGGGTTTAAGCATGTTTTTAAGATTTAATTTACAAATATTGTATAAAGCATGCATGGATCGACTTATACATTTTATTTGGTGTTCATATGACATATAGGATCTGAGAAAATTACCAAACCAAAGATCGAACGTGTAGAATGGGCTGTACCAATTCGATGATACGCGTATGAACAAAACGAACCAATATTCCAAAACGACTCCAAAAGCTTCTCCACAACCTTTCCAACATTTTTCCTAGAGTATATTCGACATAAGGATTGTGATAAAAATCATGAACGAATTTTATATGGCTTGATCGAATTTATTTAGAAAATACCTTAGAATTTGGCTCGATAAGGACAACAATTCACAAAACGCGATCCCAGCCAAGAACAGCTCCAAAACTATTTTTCATGGATCACATATGATACAAGGAACATGAGAAAAATAGCAAAGGAATTTTATGAGAGCCGAATGAATTATTTTGAATTTTACCTCACAATTACACTTGACAAGGGAGAATTTTTCCCACGATCGAACCAGGCAAAAAGAGACTTCAAACTTATTTTTCTGGGACTTCTTGGATGATGATCTAACTCAGAAAATTGCTCTAGGGATTTTAGATGATCGGATGGAGGCTATAGGGATTTATTTATGTGTGTTATTTCACTCGGCAAATTAGGGGTATCAAGAAAAGGTGTGATTGATTTTTAAAATAGGAAAACCGAGTCAATGGAGTGGGCTTGGACCAGAAATCTCGGCAAAATGGGTTGGCCAAATTAATGTGATTTATTTCTACATTTAAATGCATTTATTTTACTTTATTCAATTTAAATGTTAATAAAAATGTTATTCGGCTCTATGGGGGCATTTTGGTAATTTATCTCTTGTATAAATGTTGAATGAAGTTGTTAAAATTATTTGGGATTATAACTTATGCATTGCCAGAAGTTTGGGATTTATTTGATACTTTATAAACTTTTAATTAATTTTTTTAAACTTGCAGGGGCATTTTGGTCTTTTTACATGTTTTAGATTTTTAGGGTTTTACAAGCAGGCCTAATTCTAATCCGTCCGGAAGGAAAGGAGTACGCTTATGCATTACGTTTTGAGTTTAAGGCTACGAACGATGAAGCAGAGTATGAAGCTTTGTTAGCTGGCTTTCGACTAGCAAAGGGCATGGAGGCTAATAACCTCACCATTTTTGTAAGCTCGCAACTAGTCACCAACCAAATCAAGGGCTCCTACGTAGCAGAGCAGCCCACCATCAAAAAATATTTGGATAAAACTAAAGAGTTTCTTCAGGGATTCGAATCACATGAAATAACACATGTTCGAAGAAGCCAAAACAAGAAGGCAGATACCCTAAGCAAGCTATCCTCAATGGCTTTTGCTCATCTGCCCGAGGAAGTCTTAGTAGAAGTATTGGCCCATAGGTCAATTACACAAGACGAGGCATCTGACAGAGGCAACAATTAGATGACTCCAATTAAGGAGTACTTGATCAGTGGTTTTCTGCCAGAAGATCCTAAGCTTGCTCGAAAGATCCGGGTCAAAGCTCCCCAATATAGACTTATTGGGGACAATCTATACAGGAGATCCTTTTTATCTCCATGGCTTCGTTGTGTGGGACTGAAATAGGCTTCAAACATTCTCTATAATGTTCACGAAGAATCTTGTGGAAAGCACGCAGGCCCTCGATCCATTGCCTCGAGCGTAACAAGATGGGGATATTACTGGCCATCTATATTGGAAGACGTGACAGAGGTAATCAAGGCATGCGCAATATGTCAGATACACTCAAAAGCTCAGAAGCCATTCGAGTATGACGTGTCTTCTATTACATCAGCAAAACCTTTCGGTCAATGGGGAGTCAGCATAATCGGACCCCTAGCATTAGCTCCCGGAGGGGCACAATTCTTGGTCATAGCCATAGACCACTTCACCAAATGGGTCGAAGCCAAGCCCTTGGCATCAGTAACAGGAAGGCATATGGAAAAGTTTATGTGGGAACACATAATTTGCAGATTTGGAGTCCCACAAGTCAGCACTTCTTACAAAGGGAAACACTTCGCCGAAGGGGTGTTCCCATCTTTCTGTGAAAGCATGAACGTGAAGCAAGTGTTCACTTGTGTTGACAAGGATATTGTCATTGAAATCGAGACAAAGTTAGGGCAATATCAGCATGAGTGGTTAGATAGATTACCCAAAGTCCTGAGGGCATATAAGAATATGTCCTTCGAATAAACGCAAGCAAAGCCAAGTCAAAGGGCCCAATGTCAAAGAGAAATGTCGCGACAACAAAGCATACGAGCCCGAAGAACTGGATACTAGCTCTCGTAAGTTTTACATATAAAACTTACCACTTTTAAAACACTCAGTTTGTTTTTTCAAATTCATGTAACGCATTCTTCTCACTTGGGAAAGAAGCATTAATGATAGGCGTCTTAGTAGTCATTTCTTAAAATGATGTAATCCTCCCTACCCAATTAATGATATACTATGTTTCCCTCAAAATCTCTTGTTTCGTTTTATACAACAAAGATTTGCTCAGCCAAGTACTTTACAAGTTTCAATGTCGAAGGATGAAGCAAGACACATGTCTTGTACACAAAAAACATCCATTTCAATTCACATTAACTTTCCTATAAAGTCTTAGGGTATTATAAGCCCTCTGCAACTTAAGGATGAAGACGGAGTAGGTCGCGACCCTCTGTCGCAGTCAAATTATACGATTGCGGAAAATCTTGGTTCAAAATACACACAATAAGGTTATAACCTTTGGTTGTATATGTACGTTTATAATAAGCGTACGAGAAGAAAAGCATGACATTCATAACGGATTATTATCCCTACTTAACATTGATAATACCACAAAAGGTCAAAGCAAAAACAGTTTAAACAATTGTCTGATGCATGGGTCGAAGCCCATACACCAACAAAGATAAATTGTCTTAAAAAAAATGAACATTAAACACGTTGGGGCATTATGTATAGAGATCCTTTCAAGGTAGAACGGAAGCAGATTTCTTTGTTGAAGACGGAGGATGGACCTTCATCGGCTTTTTCGCCAGAAGTTCTTCTATTGGAGCTAACGGATCTTTGGTTACCTCGGCAAGAAAAGGGTACTCTGTTGAAGTAAACGCATCGCCAGCCTCATTAAATTTTTGCTCTGAATCTGGACGATAGTAGGGTACCTCCGACAAAACCACAGGTTTCTTTGTCTGGGCAATTTCTTCCAAAGTGGTACAGGTACCATAAAAGATGGCTGCGTTCACTAGTTTCCCAATAACTTCCCCCACCTCATCACTACGGTACAATTCCATTGCCACATGAGGAACAACCTTCGAAACTACCTCAGCTCAGTCTTTCTTCAAGTTTTGACACAGGAATTTCAGGCTATCGATCTTCTCGCAAAGCTTGACCTCCTGCTCAACCAGCCTAGACCTTTCGGTTTCCAGACTTGTACATTTGGATTCGAGCATTTCAATTTGGGCTCTATAAATGGACACCTTAGACTCCTCAACCTTCAACCTATCGCACCTTGCTTGGGAATCCTTCAACTGCCCTTCGAGTCTGTCGATCTTGGCTCGCATATCTTGTACAAAAGGATTCTTCTCAAAGTTCTCCATCACCTCTTTGCACTTAGCCTCCAATTTATCATATTCATGATCCCTAGCTTTTTCTTTGGCTAAGATAGCATCCATTTTCACTCTCACATTCAACACCGTTTGCACCAATTCCCTTGTTGTCGAATTAAGATGATTATCCAAAACAGCCTGCCTAGCACAACTTTTGGAATGAAAGTCGCAAAGTTCTTCCATAGACATGTTATCCAAGACTCCTTTCCAACTGGTAGGTGTCATTTTTTCAACCAATTGCTGACAAGCACGTGCATTGGGAAGCTCCCCAACATCAAGAAGGCCTGAAAACGGCAAAAAAACAAGTTATATGATGAATGACATTTGATACGCATGCAAGACGCTAACTTACTAGGAGTATGATCATCAGGAATCGTTAGAGGAGTAGGTATAAAGGTTTTAGAGTGGGATCCTTTGGGCTTCACCATCCTTGTCGGAGGAGTAGGAAGGGATAACTTCCTCTTTGGAGGAGTCCTTACAGATATGGCAGCCTTTGCTTTCTTACTTTTTTTCTTATCTAAAAGACTGGAGGACCTTATGAGCCTCGTTTGGAATTCCTTGATAAGAGGATCATCGGAATCTGCAACAGTTTCCACAAAATGCGGAGTTTTGTCATTATCAATTGATGTGGATGGAGAGCCTGCTCTGTAGCTCACATTCTCTGGCTCTTTGGGGACAAAATTAACTTCTCCAGTACCACGGGCTACAACGAAGTTCCTGAATACCATCCCTACATACAAACAGAAAAGAGATAAATATCATTAGATAAGTTATTTAAATTATTTAAACAGGCATATACGTACTTTTCCCATTGCAGATTATCTTAGGTTGCAGCGGAGAACCTTCCCAATGATCTATAATGCCCGCCAGAAACAGTATTGGCTCAGGAAACGTTTGCACATCAAATGGGTGGCGTGCAAGACGTTGGTACAGAGGATAGCTTCTTACGAAGTGTGGCAAAGGATCATGAAAGCATTTCTCGTCAAACCGAAAGTCTTTATCTAGCAAAGCTGGATATTTGGGAGGTATGATCGTATCTTGCACATAGAAAAACAGACCTTTCCATTTTCTTATATTGGCAAAAGGTTTAGTTATTAAGCAAGGTACATCGGGCTCACTCCTTTTGGCCAAAGTTAACCAATCACCACCAGGGCAAAGGTTTATAAAACCTCTAAGCACATTCAGTGTTGGCTCATACCCATAAGCTTTACATACAGCAATGTAAGTAGTCAACTTGGCTAAGCCAAAAAGGTTCAACCTGGATATATGTACTTGGTAGTATTGTAAAAACTCTAATATTAAGTGGTGGATCGGAATCCTAAAGTTAGATTCTGTAAATGCATGCACATAAAGTCCCACATACCCCGTTGGAGCATCAAAAATATTTTGGTTTTCATTTGGTAGCATAACTTTAACTTCTTTGGGCATAGGGTATTTTCTTAGAAACTTTATTAAAGCCTGTTCTGATAAGGTACATTTTTGCTGCCTGATAATCCTTTTCGCTGCCATACTCATCTTGTATTAAGAACAATGAGAACAAAAGATCAACGACTGGGGTGGAAAACTTACCTTTAAGCTCAACTGAAGCACAAAACACAGGATTGTGTACGTGTATTTTGGGCACAAAAGAAAACGTGATCTATGGGTAGAATTATGAAGGGTTTATATTTCTCCTTTGTAGCTTTATCCTAGCCATCTACGTGTAGTTATAATCCGAGACATACACGGATTCCAAATTATTTTTTAATTTTTGAAAAGATGTTTGCGTTCACCGATATCTTAGCTGCTGTAGCATAGAGTGGTAGTTGCAGATTTATTAGCCGCATTTATTGCGCAGAGTTTGTTTAAGCACTTATCTTTACTCGTACGATTTTGTGATGAAGGGGATAGAGTGTATCCGGTTTTTGAGTCGAATGCAATTTATACTTGTACGTATATATCACTTTCGACTGGGGGGCTTGATGATGTACCCTCCGAGCAGGTCGAAGGACTCCCCTTCGAGCCTGTAGAAAGCCCTCCCTTCGGAGGCCCAGGTTAATCTCCTAACATATTTCATTGGCGTAAAACCATTCGTCTACGAAATGGTTACCATGTGGGAACCCGCCAATCGAAGCCCTAAGCCCTTCGGGGTATCCCTCTCGAAGGGACTACAACGGAGAGCCACCATGACCTGGTCATACCCACGTCTCCTCTTCCTTTAGGTTTTCCGCCAAAACAGAGATCGTGGGCTACAAAACCCTAGCGGTTACCACAAATCATGGGACGCCCCCATGATCTCCGAACAAAGTGCAACCGCCCACTAAGTCCTATTTCTCTCCTATAAATAGCTTAGTCGGGCTAAGACGATGTAAGTTAACTTCACTCTCGCAAATTACAACCTACTTATCATATCGCACATACTTACTCGCACGCCGGAGGTGGTTCGCAGGGTCCAACCCCTGCGCAATCACTTAACGTAGTGTTTTGGTATTTCTTATTTCAGGTTAGGAACAAGCTTGGCGCAATCTCAACACCCCATAATTCCTTTGATCACCATCGAAGGCCTGGTAGTGCATTTTATTGTACAATCAGAGTCTAATCCAAAGCTTATCTTACTGTTCTTCATATTTTAATTTTTAAGCTCATTTCATTAAGTTGAAAAGGTTTTGTTTGCTTATTGTTGTGCTTATATTCAGTCAAATCAGTCTAGTGTTAAGATTTTTTTCTCCAACAGTCCAAACTGCTTATATTGTGCTTATCAGTCAAACAGTCAAACTGATTATTCAATCAGTACAGATTTAAGCTTATCACAAAAACTACTTATTTTTGTACTCAGTTGGAATTTCTGGTCATAAACTGGTCAATTACTTGGTCGGAAAACTGGTAAAAAGAGTGGGTCGGAAAACTCCTCAGAAAACTCATCGAAGAAAACTGGTAAAAAGAGTTGATCGGAAAACTCATCGAAGAAAACTGGTAAAAGAGTTGGTCGGAAAACTGGTCGGAAAACTGGTCGGAAAGTCTTTTCGAAATTGCTTGTATAAGTAATTTCGAGAGTAAACTCCAAAATACATCCCTGTGGTTTGGCCAATTTCGCACTATACATCCCTCCCGAAAAAGTTGCAACATACACATCCCTCCGTTAGTAAAAGTCAAACATAATACATCCACGAGGACGAACGGTGCAAAGATTGTGTCGTTAAATTGGACACGTGGCAGTTATCTCTTTTTAAGAGAGGGTAATTTAGTCTTTTTAACACCCACACCTACTCACTTACATCAAACCCACAAAGTCTTCATCTTTTTTTTTTGAAACCCACAAAGACTTCATCTACTTGTCTCTTCTGATCCACCCACGGTTTACATGAAACCCACAAAGTCACAAACCCTTTATTTATTCCATCTGCTAAAATACATAAACACATCCACTTCCATAGACACATACAAATACATAAACACAAAACCCCAAACACTTACAGATCTATAAATAATCAAAAGCAAAACATCCCATTAAATTGCAAGAGGACCAAACACCCCATCAAATAGACCAAGGCAGGAAAAGAAAAAAAGAAGATCTATGTATGGTTTGACGTCGGTGGTGGTTTCCGACGGATGGTTTCTGGTGGCAGTGTGTTTGTGTGTTTAGATTGAAGATGTAGCTTGAGTGTTGGCGGAGGGTGTAAATCTACGTTGGTGTTTTGATGGTGGTGGTTGATGTATTTTAAAGATTCATACAAAGATGAAGACGAACTTAATTGAGTTTAGAGTTAAGCACATTTTTTTCCTTGTTGGTGTGGTGGCCGGTGACTTTTGGCCGGTGATCTAGGGAGGGAGAAGAAAAAGAGAGTAGTTGATGTATTTGTCGTGGTGGTTTGTTGGTTTTGTGGTGATGTCGTGGTGATAGATGTTGGATTGGATGATGTTTTTGGTGGATTCGGTCTTCTCTTCATCTCCTCTATCTGTTTCTTTTTCGTTAATTATTCAGTGGCTTATGAATGTAGGACTGATGATGTTGAAGTTGTGAGGTGATGGTTTTGGTTATGTCAAGATGTAGGATTGATGATTATCTTTGTGTTTGAATGATGTAGGATCGATGATGTGTTTTTCTGGATTTGTGTTTGATTCTGGATTTGTGTTTTTCTGGATTTGTGTTTGTGTTTAAGTTTGTGTTTGTGTTTTTCTGGATTTGTAATTAAGTTTGTTTGTGTTTGATTCTAGATTTGTGTTTAAGAATTGTGTTTGACTGAGAATGTATTAAAAGAAGAGTTGGGTGAGAGTAGGTGTGAATAAAAGGACTAAATTACCCTCTCTTAAAAAGAGATAACTGCCACGTGTCCAATTTAACGACACAATTTTTGCACCGTTCGTCCTCATGGATGTATTGTGTTTGACTTTTACTAACGGAGGGATGTGTATGTTGCAACTTTTTTGGGAGGGATGTATTGTGCGAAATTGGCCAAACCACAGGGATGTATTTTGGAGTTTACTCTTTATACTATATGGTTTAAAATTTAAATTTCACACACGTATTCTAGTAACGTATACGAGGTTATATATAAAGCCATGAACACTATGTATATGTTATCTTGACAAAAACACAACAGGTTAAAATTGTGTTGCTCTAAAATTCTAGCTAATATGACAATTTTCATTAAGTTGCATATTTCTAGAAGACTTGCTACAATTTATAGCAAGTTTTGCATTTTATGTCTAACAAATACACTGTTTATTGAAAGTGTTGCAATAGTATGCAAGATTTGCAACACTTAAGCTGTTAAATTAGAGCATAAGCTTTGAATGTAACACTTATTTTCAAAGTGTTGCATACAAAATGTTGCATTAGGCTTGTTTTGTAGTTGCTGAATAAGCGTTAAGCCAATTTTAGACTAACCTACTGAATTAGTTTTTGGGTTTCTTTATATTGTATATACATAAAGTAATATTCTTTGTTTTTTTTCGTTATTTATAATTTACTAGACGAGTATTCGTGCATAGCGATATAGTTTTATAACAAAAATAGTTATAGTTACGATATTATGGTTAAATATTTCGTGTAATGTTTACACATATAACTAGGGGTGTTATCGGGTTTGGTTGTCACGTAATCGGTTCGGGTTGAATCGGCTTTTAGATTTTTAGAAAGTGACCCGCATCCCGACCCGATTAAGAATCGGGTTATCGGGTTCGGGTGGGATTCGGGTCGTCGGATCGGGTAATTTGGATATCGGGTACAAATATCAACATATCAGATTAATTAATACTAGTATAACTTTTTAAGATGTAAATAATCATAAAAAAGGTCAAATATTTTAAGAATGTACCATACTTGCCACTATTTGTTTTTATGGTAGCGAACATTTTTTTTTCGTATACGGGTACTTTTCTTTCAAATTTGGCCTTTTTGAGGTATTTTGTGACATTTTTGCCCCTCTCAGCTAATAGGATTTTTGTGAAAAAGTACTTTAAGATGGACGATTTTGAAAGAAAAGTACCTCTATAAGCAAAAAAATTTGTTCACTATTCAAAAAAAAAAAAATGGTGTCAATTATGATAATTTTTTAAAACATTTGACTAAAAAAAACTAAGTTTAAGTAATTTGACTATACCAAAGATGTGCAAGATAACTAACATCAATAGTACATATAATGTGTAGCACCTCTGTTTTTTTTTTTTTTTTTTTTCACCTAAATCCAATAAAAACTACAACTAATGTAACAGTACACTGCAGCTTGATACAGTATCAACTAGTGTCAAACATATTTTCCTCGATATTTTCAAGATTTAACAGAAAGTAAAGAGAAAATTACTAGGTTGGACCTGTACACTCTTAAATGTCTCAATTTGACCAAACTTTATCAAGTTATCCGAAATGCCCATACATCTTGCGTTCATCTTTACGTAAGATACGCAAGATGACATGTTTTGATCCTTGCCGTCGAAAAAAAAAAAAACATTTAAAACATCCCGCGCATATTCATACGCAAGATGTGCAAAATTACGCAAGATGCAAAAATAGTAATATAATATCATCCCGCGCAAGATCATACGCAAGATTGGTTTTTTGACGCAAGATCAAATTAGGGTTGTCGGTGACCATATATCAAATTACTTGAAATATATATGAGTTGGTACGCAAGATACAAATAATAATTTGTTGTCGGTGACCATATATCAAACCCTAGTTAGGGTTTTGTTAAAATAAGTCTTAAAAAATGAAACCCTAGTTTGATGATATTTCTACCTTTTATGCTTTGATATATTATAGTTGTTACCATTAATAAGGATTAATATAGCATAAAACTTACTTTTATTCAACTACGAAGATAAAAAAGACGAACTTTATTTAAATAAACATTACGTAGACAATATTAAAAGGTTCAGCCAATAAAAACTGTATCCTTTTCGTAAACCTGAACAATGTTCCTCAATGTAATGTTAAGACCAAAGGGTGTTGATTTTGGGGTAAACACTGAAACATTACGAAGTACCAACACAGCTCCAACTTTGATAGAGTCTTTGTAACCTGATTCTTCTGTAAGGACTTTGTGATGAATTGTACCAGAGAATGTCCCCGTTGGATCTTTAAGTGTTACTGTTAGCTCCCCAAGTGCGGTAGGAGTACAAGTCTTGATTACAGCCACAACAAGTTCAAGTTTCCCTTTTATGATACAGTTTTTTATATTGCCAAGACAACCAGTTACGATGATACCTTCGCTATTACGCAGCTTATTAATAGCGCATAGCCATGGCCCACGTGAAAAATGATCATCTTCAACGACATCTTCTTTTATCTTCCTTACATATTCTTGTGTTGGCACTAGACAATAATTAGGGCCACCTTCCCTAATGTCCGCATTTTTTCGGAGAATAGCCGCTTGAATAATACCAGCTGGACCGGGTATTAACCTTTCCGGGAAGTTTGAAGAGGTAGATGAAGCCCCAACATTATGTTGGTATCGTTTTGTGTATCCAGAATTGTTTTGTTGGGCCATTTTCCGAATTGTTAAATTTTTCTAGAGTTTAGATAATTTGATAATGGTGATATGTGTTTAGAGAAATTGAATTGTGAATGAGTTTTTATAGACAGGTTTGTGTTATATCCCGCGTAAAAGAATACGCGTACGCGGGGTTGTCATAGACTAGTCACATCAATGTCATTGACTTGTCACATCATTGTCATAGAGTTGTCTAATCCGTGTCATATCCCGCGTAAAAAATTACGCGTACGCGGGGTTGTCATAGATGAGTCACATCAATGTATGTATATGTCACATCATTGTCATATTTCGGGTACAAAATTACTTAGGCATGCAACTGTCATGTTTTGGTCACGTCATTGTATTAATATATAAAGCATAAGTTATATTAGCTACATTGTGTTGTTGTACACATAAATAAAAAACATTCAATATTAAGCACAAACAAATTGCATTAAAAAACATTATATTAAAAAACCTATAACAATTTTAGAAACAAAAATAGACATACATTGATAAGCTTAAACACATCAAACTAAACCATATAGGTATTATTTGGTTGATCAAGAAGAATTAGTGATTCTTTGTATGGCCCAATGAAAAATGAACCACCATTTGCTTCAATACCCATGTTTTGAAACTCCTGAGATGTTCGCTCGTACACTTGTAGTGAGTGAGCTACTTGTTGGTTGCTCTTAGATTGAACAATTGGTTCTGCAGCCTTGGTAAATCCAAGTAGTTTTACCTCATTTTCAATTGGGAATGGGACGGTGAATAGCACTGGACACGATGATACAACACCACCATCAAATTCTAATTCCCATGCGCACAAAACTTTGCACTCTTCTGCAAGGTAACTACCTGAAACTACTAGAGAGTTTCGTAGCTGAGATATATAGAATGGAGGCTGAACCGTGAATCTTATCAATTCAGGTATGTTTTGCACTGTAAATTGGTGAGTAACCAAATCAAAAGAAACAATCATGTACCGTTTGTACGAAACACCATCATTATGAACAAATTTTTCTGAACCAATCCAGAAAATTTTACTACCCACTACTGCTTGACCAGACCGTTTAATTCTAATTGATTCACGGGGCAAACGGTCATTTTCAAGATTGTTCCAACGTCTGGAGCTCAATGTATAAACTGACACATACCATGGTCCTTGACCGTAATATGGGTAATTAATCTTTAAAAGGGTAGGGCCTAAGTTGTCGGGACGGACACCGAAACCGATGACCATTTTTGGTGAATCAGGTTGATCTGAGAAAGTAGGGACGAATATTCCTACAGATCTTTTTATTGATGGGTTCCAAAGAACAACCATCATATTTGAACCATACGAAAAGCACCAGACACCTTCAGAAGTAGCGATAGGCTTAAGAGTTGGAAGATTCAAAGTTGTTTCTAGATTCGTAAAGGCTAAATTTTCATTTACGGAAAACATAAAACCAATATTACCTTGCATATATGTTAAATTGAAACAACACATATCTCTTTCACAAAAACCGTAACTACGGATGAAGTTCGGCAAGTCTATGGAAGACTTCCATCGCTTAGACACAGTACGAAACTGTAGTAAAGACTTAACCGGTAGCTTCTTCATGATATCAACTTGAAGGTCGATTGGTATGTTGTCCGACATGTTTTTTAGTAAGTGGTGTAAAGGATGGTGTGTAATTGGCTTAACAATGTAAGACTTAAATAAGAGTATATCCCGCGTAAAAGAATACGCGTACGCGGGGTTGCATAGACTAGTCACATCAATGTACGTATTTGTCACATCATTGTCATAGACTTGTCACATCATTGTCATATTTCAGGTCACATCATTGTCATATCCCGCGTAAAAGAATACGCGTATGCGGGGTTGTCATAGACTAGTCACATCAATGTACGTATCTGTCACATCATTGTCATAGACTTGTCACATCCAGGTCTATTCTGTGTCATATCCCGCGTAAAAGAAAACGCGTACGCGGAGTTGTCATAGACTAGTCACATCAATGTACGTATCTGTCACATCATTGTCATAGATTTTTCACATCCAGGTCTATTCTGTGTCATATCCCGCGTAAAAGAAAACGCGTACGCGGAGTTGTCATCAATGTGTATATAAAGAAAGATATATAGTGAAACGTAGCAACTACATTTACTCTAATTCAAAAAAATTTAGACACAAATAGCAATGACTTCAGATACACATAAATTCAAATGTATATTACATTTTGAAGACACTGAACGAGGTGTGGCTATGTATACTAATATCACGTACTCGTGGTTAGTTGATTATGTGCGTTCTAAATTCAATGTGGATCCCAATATTCGGCTGCATATTAAATTTTCGCACCCTTCGTTTGACGTTCGAATGGATATTACCGACGACGATGAGGTAAATTTTTTTACTGATTTCGCTTACTCGAATGCAGGAATGCCACATCTGTATGTGGTTAAAGCGAAAGAATTTGAAGAAACAACATGTTTTATGTCCACCCAAAAAAAGGAAACGTTTTACAATTTTTTTGAAACAACAACAACTAACCAAAACATCGAGTCCTCTGCTTTTCAAGAAAACTCATATAATTTATATAATAAAAACCATAGTAAGTCTTTTTTTTGATGTTGGCCCATCTAAAAAAATTGAATCGAATGAATATGAAAATGATGGGTCCGGATACAAAGTTGAGCCGTACTTCACAAACCCAGGATCCTCGTTTGCATTCGAGGAGGCCGATGAGGATGTCAAAGATGAAGAAAATGATGGTACTAACCCAAAACCTATTCACCATGAATGGAAAAATATTTTTTCATTAACTCCTGCTGTTCCAGAAACACCTCTTTACCAGTCCAAACCAATAAGTTCAAACAAATACAATTGTGATTCTGATTTTTTTGTCGGAAAGTTTTTTGAAACAAGAGAAAAAATAGACGTTGCAATTAGGTTTAAATGTTTAAAAGAAGGTTACCATTTTTTAGTTCGAAAGTCGGAACCAGACAGGTTTGATTGTAAATGCTTTCATTATACACAGTGCCAATGGAGAATTAACTCTAAACGCATCAAAGGTTCAGATGTGTTTGTAGTTACAGGTTTGAATGATTTTCACACGTGTCCCAGAACTCAAACATATCCTAACCATCGAAATACAAATAAAAAAGTTATTGGTCACATTTTTAGTGAGAAGTTAAAAGACAATCGACGAGATTTAAAACCAAAAGATATGCAGCAAGACATGTTGGCGCAGTATAAAACAAGTATATCTTACCAACAAGCATGGAGAGGAAAGGATTATGGGTTACAAATGATTAGGGGTTCACCGAAAGAATCGTTTGAAATGTTACCGTATTATTGTCACAACCTAGAAAAAAATAACCCAGGCACAATCGCGCGTATCAAGACAAACAAAAACGGAGTTTGTCCACAACAACTATGTTGGAATAGTAGGAATGACAAGTGGGTGAAAATGATGGTCACTTACACTGTTGATTTGATAACACATAGCGTCTTTCATGAAAATAAATAAAGCATTGATTTGATTACTCACTTACCTTTTAGGACAACGGAATGAATGCTTACCTACCCGACCAAATTATATATATATATATATAACAGTTGGTGCTTTCTACGAATGAAATACACTTGTTCCGTTCACGAAATGTCTACATCTAACAACCCTATTTTCGCATTCACTGTCAACTACAACGGAAAATTTATAGTTAACCCATTCACATATCAAGACGGTTCACGCATCAATATTATTGTGCCACAACTTGATTTTCAGGGTATGCTTACCTATCTCAGCAGAAAATTACCTACACGAGTCCACTGTCTATATTACACATTGCCACAAAACAATACATTACAGGGTATGAAAGCAATTAACAACGATTATGATATTGATGTTATGTATGACATCGCAAAAGTTGCTGGGAATATCCAAATTTTCGTTTCTGGTCATCGTGTAGATATAAGCACAGTTTTGATTCCAGATGATGGTTCTTTGGAAGAATCTTTTGTTGGTGTAATTTCAGAAGAAACTAAATTAAAACGTGAAGAGCGTGTCTGGTATCTACATCAAATGGTTCAAAGAAGAAACAAGCGTGAAGAGCGTATCCGGTTTAAAGTTGACAGCAAGAAAAAAAGCAAACCTACTAAACCTTATACGCAAACGGTTTACAATTTTCTTGTTCACAATAATGGTCAATTGGTTTGCAATGACGGAAAACCAAAGTATGCAAACGGTTGGAAGATGAACATCAACATTCCAAGAATGAAGTTGGAAGAGCTGAAGCAATATTTGTTTAACATTGTTGATAGGAAGATTCATGCTCTTTATTCTGATGTACCACACACTGGGTTTTCAATCACCGTCAAAATAAGAAACAACTATGATATGCACGTGATGTTTGATATTTCAGCAGCACAAGGCCAGTTGGAGATTTACATTGACCATGTACGTGTCGATTTTATTATTGCAAAACATATATGCCCAAATGCTACCTTGGCAGAAATGATGGATCATGTGATAACAGACTACACAAGTGACAACGAGGATAGAATGAAGAATATGGCACAATCAGATTACTCTTTTGAGCAAATGGTGGAATGGGCGGAACAAGACCACTTTGATCACGAGGAAGCTAAAGCAGATGAACGTAATAAAGCAATTTTGAAGCCTTGGTTCTATTATTAAATTTGTGTCATGTTTGCGTTAAGATATCCTCTTTTGTTCTTGTACTTTATATGATTTTCGTGATATGTTATCCTCTTTTGTTCTTGTACATTACAATTTTTTTGGAGCACAAACATGAATGCTAAACTTAAAATATATACACCTTCAAGAATGATTTCAATTAATCATAACCACACATACTAGTTTCCTCACATCGACATAAATAATACATCCGGGGATTTCAATTAATCATAACCACACATACTAGTTTCCTCACATCGACATAAATAATACATCCGGGCCATGTTAAACCTAATTGCTTGGAAAAAGAGTTCCATATTTTTCTCATCCCATCTTGGTGGAAAGTTTCTTGACACAAACTGATATAGGAGCCAACAAGTGATGACTCCATAATCTGAGGAATTTTGTTGCTATGGGCATGGAAAAACTGGGTCGTTGTAGTAAAATGTAAAGTTGTAGTGTCTCCGCCCTGTTCGTGTAAAGTGTCCCAACTCTTCTAAACAGGTGTTGAGATGGCCAGTCCATTCTTCTAGATAGTTTTTTAGAAATCCACGACGATCAGTACTGTGCAGGGAGTCAAGAACAAACAAACTGGATAAGCTTAGGTTAATGATCAAAGTTACCCAGTGATTGCCTCCTACCATCATCGGCATCAACACCTACATTGAAAATTTATTAAAAAAATACACAATCGTATAAGATTATATTGAATCATTTTACGTTGAAAGACCTTTACTTACAAAGACGACATCATCCCAAGACGGGTATGGAGGCGTGCTACCATCCAATGTTCCCCTGATCCAAGGATCTATCGTAAGCATGGGTACATCACCTTTTTCAGTGGGGTAAGTCGAGGCTGTCTACGACTTCGAAACAGTCCATACCGCATTAGCTTGCCTCATTCTTATTATGATCTCGACCCAACTATTCATATGCTGATTTACAAGAATTTATTGAGTTATTTTACGGTCTTGAAAATAAAATAATCTAAACCTTTAAAAATATAGAACAATAAACTTACATCGTCAGTTAACCAACCAATTTTATCGGCTGGTCCTGGATCATTACCGTTCCTGTAATGATCCGGAAGTAGCTTTTGAAAGAAACTCAGATCTGCCAACCAACCCCTTGGAAGGCAGTCAAGATATATAACTGTTGGGTTTTCAAGGAACTCATTAAGTGGAACATACCTCCGACGCTCAACCTAAAAACAAAAGATAAAGTGTAACTATGTTAATCAAAACATAAATACTAATAAATTTAAAACATCTTTTAGTGTTACCTTCTTGGGGTCAACATTATGTACTAATATTGGATCCCCAAAACCAGCACCAACACAACTAACATCAGCAGCCTCTTCATCCTCATCATCCGCTGCTTCTCCTAAGTTCAACAGTGGAATCTCCGAGGTCTTCTTATTCCGTTTTATTTTACCCCCACGTTTCTTAGGGACGATAGTGGTAGGTCCCTGTTGGGTATACGGATCTTGCTGATATTTAGTCGGTCTACAATCCCTCCTCGGTCGCTCCATCGCATCCTTAACATCAATATGATTACTAGTACACAATAATAATCGATATTTATTTTAAATAATTAATATGTTACCTGCTTCTCAAGCCCAACGTTAGGGCTGTGAGATGGACCTCCCTGGTCATGAACGGGCGTGGCAAACGCAGTGAACCCATAAGGTGTACGTGTAGCAATATGTTCGCTGGTTGGAAACCATGATGGACATGTAGACGGCACCGCAGGTGAAGGTACACGAAGATCTTCAAAGAAAGAATCGTTAGGTGCCGCAACAGTTGGACGTCTGGGCCGTTGCGATCCTTATATATAAAATTAAAAGGAAAAGTGAGTAACCAACAAATGTAAATATAATTAAATTAAAAGCATGAAAATATACCTGCGTGTTTTGAAAACCACTAAAGGCACTGAAACCAACATTCTCACCAACAACGAAGCTTGATTCTCTTTGTAGCCGTGGATTCTTCACAAATCGGAATTGATGCAATACATTTTTTAAACAAACAATTAAAAAAATATTAACTAATGTTGATACAAAACAATTATTTAAACAAATAATTTTTTAAACTGCTTACCCCATATTTTTCGTTTAATTGTTCGATTTGGAGGTCATGTTTCTTTAACCATGCTTCAACTACGGGGGGAATATCTTCCCGCACAGATCGGTTTGCCGGCTGCTGTATGACTGGATGTGGGGGCGGGTACTCATAAAAAAAGGCTCTACTTTGAATCCACCAGTCGGTATTTTGCTCAAACTCATCTGGGATAAGCCTAGCCAACGGCCGCCTTACCTATTAAGAAAAAGTACAATATATACCACGTTAAAAAATCCAAACAATATTTATTTATTGTATCGTAATAAATTTAGTACATATGTCAAACTCACATTCAATTCGCCATCCAGAATAATGTTTACACCCTCCCGGTTCACCAAGCGGCTAAAACCCCAAGCAATTGATCGGGGATACAACTGTTGATGAGAAAAAAATAGGGCTGCACCATGTGGGAACGACTCCAATATCCACGTCTACAAATAAGGAAATTATTATTAGAAATTGCTAACGGGAAACATATACATCAAGTTTACAAATTTATATATGACATACCTTGAAGGCCCACATAAATCCATTCAACGAGTACTCAGGCATTGTATTGGGATCCCTCCCCTCAGCAAAGTGCTTTACCCTACGCGTTACTGCTGCATCCTTTATATTCTTGTACAAGTCTGGCCATACATAAGACCCCCACGGATACAGATTCCAGGCATCTAAATCCTCGACTAACCTAAGTATCCATTCTTCGACTACTTTCCTAATCTCAGTCCCTTCTAACACCAACATCAACACGCATATCAAACATACGCGAACAGCATCCTCGTCACTCAACTCAAAAAACTGTTTACTATTTATTATACTACGCAACATACCAACTTTTATTGATCTTGAATCTGCTGTCGAGGGGAACACTCGTCTCCTAAACAGCATAGGTCCTTCTTGATAAAGATTTCTAAAATCCGTCCCAAACCTTAAACTAGTAACTAGACAAAATTCCTCTCTACCAAACTTAATCTCAACCTCACCTACCCGAGATAGATCACGTACACGATATCTCAAAGGAACAATGTTTGTCTCACCCTCATCACACGGCACTTTGTGGCATATAAAATAATGCACTAAGACAACACTCTCTTGCATTTTTGGTATATCTAGCAACCAACCAAAGCATGTTTGCCTAAATAACTGTTCCCTTGGGGTGTTCCTGATAAGTTTTTTAATATCCCTAACTAACGACAACTTACTCCTACATGAAACTTCCGCCGGATAATCCTAAAATAACAAATACATATAAATATATATTACAACACATATACTTTACAAATAAATAAACAATACGTGTTTTATAGAAAAAAATTATTTTAGATTGCGAAATACCCGATAATCCGTCATATTCAACACCGCAGCCACCACCACCACCTGTCACCTTACCACCAACAGCAACAACACCACACAACGAGAGCAACCACACCGACAAAACAACGACAAACAACCACCACCACCACCTGTCACCTTACCACCAACAGCAACAACACCACACAACGAGAGCAACCACACCGACAAAACAACAACAAACAACCACCACCACCACCTTTCACCTTACCACCAACAGCAACAACACCACACAACGAGAGCAACCACACCGACAAAACAACGACAAGCAACCACCACCACCACCTGTCACCTTACCACCAACAGCAACAACACCACACAACGAAAGCAACAACACCGCCAATGTACAACTTGTATTTTATGTAATGGAACTTTATATACTTTTGCAACTTGCATTTGATATGTTGTCCTCTTCGAACAATGTTATAGTATCAGTTTTTTCTTTGCAAATGAAATTCATGCATGTGTCTCTTTATCTTGTATTATGTAATGGAAGCTTATTACGCAGGATCTTCGAACAATGTAATATGTAATGGAAGCTTAGTATGAGTTTTTTCTTTGCAAATGAAACTCTTCTCTGCATGTGTTCTCTTTATCTTGTACGAGTATATGAATTTGTCGGATTTAGCATGCATGGGTCTCTTCACATCCCTTCAAACGTTCCTTCCCGAGGTTTGTTTTTTTCACATTTTGCGTAAAAGTAACCAATCTTGCGTATGATCTTGCGCGGGATGATATTATATTCCTATTTTTGCATCTTGCGTAATTTTGCACATCTTGCGTATGAATATGCGTGGGATGTTTTAAATGTTTTTTTTTTTTTTTTTTTTTTTTTTCGACGGCAAGGATTAAAACATGTCATCTTGCGTATCTTGCGTAAAGATGAACGCAAGATGTATGGGCATTTCGGATAACTTGATAAAGTTTGGTCAAATTGAGACATTTAAGAGTGTACAGGTCCAACCTAGTAATTTTCTCGAAAGTAAAAGGTGAGAGATATTTAGGGGTGCTTGGTTGGGGGTAAAGGGGGTGGGTAATGGGAAAAGAAATGAATAATGATCTTGGTATGGAGAGGGTAATATAATAATTATCAAGTACTGAGTAATCAACCATTATAGAGTAAATTGGTGGGGGGGGGGGGGGAGGTAAGGTAATGATTACCCATCATCACCCATTCCTTTGCATTCCCTTTCCCTTTGCATTCCCCTTTACTAAACCAAGCGGGCCCTACTCTTTTATAAGAGCTTCATGATGGATGTAACAATTAAAATCATGTTGATATATGACTGGGCTGTTTACTTTCTGCTTAATGTCCTGTTTGGTAACAAAACTGGCTGGAAACAGGAAACTTTGGTGTTTCTTTTTAACTTATTGCAAAAGAGAATCCTTAATGTGAAAGGGGGCAAAATTTGATGTTGTTTCTATCCAGGACGTCTTAATACGAGTTTTTTCCCGAACTAGTGTAGGTGGAAAAAATAAATTCGAAAAATTTAGAAAACTTCGAAAAAATTTATAAAAATTCAAAAAAAAAATTTAAAATTCGAAAAATCTATAAAAATTTATAAAAATACGAAAAATTTATGAAAATTCGAAAAAATTTATAAAAATTTTAAAAAAATTCAAAAACTTTAAAAATTCAAAAAATTTATAAAAATTCAAAAAATTAATAAAATTTCAAAAAAATTATAAAAATTCAAAAAAATTTATAAAAATTCAAAAAATTGATAAAAAATCAAAAAATTCAAAAATTTTATAAAAAATTTATACAAATTCAAAAAAATTTATAAAAATTCAAAAAAACTTATAAAAAATTTGAATTTTTTAAATTTTTTTTCGAATTTTTATAATTTTTTTGAATTTTTAAAAAGTTATAAATTTTTACAATTTTTTTGAATTTTTAAAAAATTTAAATTTTTATAAAATTTTTGAATTTTTTAAAAATTTAATAAGTTTTTTCGAATTTTTATAATTTTTTATAAAATTTTCGAATTTTTTGAATTTTTATAAATTTTTTGAATTTTTAAAATTTTTCGAATTTTTTTAAAATTTTTATAAATTTTTTCGAATTTTCATAAATTTTTCGAATTTTTATAAATTTTTTCCACCTACATTAGTTTCGGGAAAAAAGTCGTATTAAGATGGTCAATTAAGCATAAAAAAGAAACAACATATATCCACACAGACACTAACTAAAAACAGGACACATATATCCACACAGACACTAACTAGAAACAGGAAAAAAAAGAAACAGCCCCTTAAGAAAAAACAAATTAAGCCATACAACACTAAACAAACGCTTTACCATACAAATGACTCAAACCGCTGAGTTAAAGTTTACTCACAACGCTCAAAATTTTTTTCACTTCGAGTGTCTGGTATTAGGCTTTAAAATTATACTTAATTTTTTTTTTTTTTAATTTGCATGTCTTACGGGTTGACTCGATAACTCGATAACATTAATTATCTAACCCTAACCCGACCCGATAACACTGTCGGGTTATCGGTTCGGTCAAATAACCCGACAAGATTTTTTAACCTGATTTAACCCGATCCGATAAGACTTGTTGGGTTCGGGCTCGGGTCAGGTCAACCCGACCCTACTGAAAACCCTACATATAACGTAAAATAATCAAAATATAATTATGATGGCAAAAATCGGGTAATTTTAGAAATAACATCAAATGAAAAAAAAAAAAAAAAAAAAAAAAAAGAAAGAAAAAAGTCTCCTCTTTTATAGAAAGGTATCAATTTCAGTAACAACATGGACTTTTTTACCCGCACTCTGCTGCGCGGCGCGGTGTTTTAAGTGAATTTTTTTGTTATACAAAGACTATTTATGTAATTTTTTGTCACACAAACAGTCCCTAGATTTAATCTAAGGATTGTGTTTGTAACCGCAAGTGTTCGTTACAATCCCTAAATTTAATCTAAGCAAGAATTACATTTCACTATTGTTAGCAAAACGCTAGACCTCAGCCATATTTTCTTAGACTTTTTCATAAAACAACATAATGGATGATCTAGTGTACTAAATCCGGAATTATGACGGGTTATATTCTAAATTGATTTGCTAATGAGTGGGTTCTTAATTATTTTCCTACTTTATACGGTACTAGTAGTTAATTGGAAGAGAGACTACTTTCTATATTCCACTTATCACAAGGTCTATATTACTTTTAAAGTTTTAATCTAGTACAATAAAAGTTATTCTCCAGTTGGCAAGAAGATAACAAATTAGTTATTTCTAATTCCTAAATATTGTGTTATCCTATATCGCACCTAATTTTACCCATTCATCTTTCTTGGTTACTTACCGTATTCTCTTAATGTTTTCATATACAAAGGTTATGTTGTTTTGAGGCATCTAAGACTGGGTGTAGTAGTGACCAACATCATACCATCAATTCAACGTCGCATCACCGCCAACAATGTGTAAAAAAACCACCAAATTTACCACCCAAACATAACTCATGGATATACAAATATACCTCAAAAAAACCAAAAATCACACACAACCAACATCACAAGTCGGTTGATCAAACGAGCGACTTGTGATCAAAATTGGACACCAACACTTGGGTGAGGGGAAGCACATGTCGTTTTCCTCTATGTTACTATTAGACGAAGATGACCAAATGAAATTGTTACAATAATCTAAAGCCTCTAGTGAAGTTTCAAATATGATAAAATGAAATATCACATCATGTGAAAGTACAAAACACCATTTATCACATACCTAAAATCATTCACCAAACCAAAGGAATCCACTCTTTAATAATTGTGAGAGTTTTAGTGACCATTTACTAAAAAATTAGTCACCAAATCAAACACCATCAAGCTCATAATCTATGTTTTCATTTTTTTTTTCTTTAACAAAAGCTAATAACCTATCTTATTAGGCTATTAGCTTTTGTTTAAGCTTATTTATGGGCTTATCACCTAAACAAGAGGGAAAAATTATGATGAGTTTTATGGGCTTTTAGTAAGGGTATTTAAATTTAATAAGTTGCGATAATTAACTTTGAAGTATAATAAAATTAAAAATACAAAGGGGTGTAATTTGACAATTAGAGTAGAGTTTAAAATGGAAGTCTTTTTTTTTTTTTTTTTTTTTTTTTTTTTTTTTTTTTTTTTTTTTTTTTTTTAACAAGATTTGGAAAAGAGGCCCAAAATAGTAAAAATTGTAATCATATATAGTTATTGAGAGTTATTGAGAGGAACATTAAGCAAAATTGGGATTCAATAAGTTGTCGGGGAACATCCAACTAAGCTTAGCCTTTACCTGAGCACCTTACCTTTTAGGCCTTGCTTGCTTTACTTTAGTCCTACCATACTATCTTAACTAAAAATACAAAAGGTAATAAGCTTTTTTGTTTGGTCATTCGACCTGTCATCATCCCCATCAAGGTAACGGCGGAAGACTAATAGGGGTATTACGGGGAGGATCGTAGTTATAATCTTAGAAAACGGCTCAAAAGAGGCGTTTTGCAAGTTATTGTCATTCAAATAATAGCTGAGATACAAAAGTGAAATATCAGAGTTGTGATATCCCATAAAAGGGTGTAGTAGTTTGAAATGAATGACATAATTTATTTTACACCACAAAAACCATCAGTTTAATGCCCACTCTGTGCCTTGAGTGCTCCGTTAATTACCTGAGATAAACATGCTAAAAGTCAACAAAATTGTTGAGTGAAATCATAGAGTTTGTAATAGTAATCAGTTTGAAACACAAGTTTGTGATTGCTTGTGAATTACAATCATATTTGAAATAGTGACTTTTAGTTGGATATATTGTTTTAAGTCTCATGAATTCAAACGTCCACGTGTGTGTGGGTGATATCATAAAATGATATAAGTAAAGGTTTCTTTGTGTAGGAGTTTGCCAACTTTCTAGAAGTTCTCCAATAATGTGCATTTGGCTATCAATCCGGCTAACACAAAGGCTATCGATCCGGCTAACACAAATGGGTAGTTCTCAAATAGTGTGTATTTTGTTATCAATCCGGCTAACACAAAGGCTATCGATCTGGCTAACATAAATAAGGTGCATTTGGTTATCAATCCGGCTAGCACACATGCTATTGATTCGGCTAACACAAATGGGTAGTTGTACTCATGGTAATTCGTAAAAGTTTAAAGTACTCATGTAAGTAAAAGCAAGTATTATGTTTGAATATACGAATAGAGTGTGTCATCAATCGTGTACCACGTTTAAAGTAAACGAGTAAAATTTGTAAGTAAAAAAAGCATGTATCTACCCCAAAGAGTATAAAGTCATTAAACGAGTAAAAGTGGGGCTATGACTCACCTTGAGTGTAACTGGCAAAGGTGAAATGTGAAATCAAGTGAATTATGGGAACGGCTCCAACACACGACCTGAATAATAGTGAAGTCTGGGATTTTGACAGTTTTGACTTAATATGAATAGTGATTGTGAAAATGAGTAACGGATAACGATTTGATTTGTGATGAGTGTGAGTGATATGCTTAAAATGCTTAAAGTTCAAAAATAATATTATATATAATATTATCTTGTTTTTATATTATTAAATTCATAAATATCGTCTCCTCGAAAGTAGTTGAACAAAACGTTAAGTTTATTCGTTAAAAACTCGTTATATAAATATAAACGTAATGTGATTAAATATATTGAACGAATGGTAAATATGCACATGATTGAATGAGAAAGTGTAAAATATGAAATAGAAATGAATATTGCTGATCCCAGTTGAGCTTAACGATCTTGTTAATTACCATAGATATAAATCTAAAGCAATAGGTATAGAAACTGTTCTTGAATGATCTATTAAGTATTATGCGGAAACTAATACTTAATCTTAAGAAGAATTATCAATGAAACACAAACGAATTCTCTCAAAACATTTCAATATATTAATACGGCTGCTCAATAGCAACAGGGTTACAAAACCTTGAAGTGATAAACTCTAACAATGATACGTATCCTCAACCTAACCCTAGATCCTCTTTTTATAGGTTAAGGAGTCCTAGTCGGTTACAAAAACTTTCTATACAAGACAATATCAAATCGTATTTTTACCATAATTATCTTAACAAACTATACATATCTAATAAGCAGCAGAATGATCACTCTAGCAGCAGAATCCTCGTAGGCTAGCAGTAGAATCACACTTAGCTTATTTCTCGGAAAACTCAGCAGCAGAATAAATACACTAGCAGTAGGATGATTAAGCCTAGCAGCAAAATCATACTTGGTGTATTTTCCATTAGAACCATGAGCAGCAGTATAGCAAATGTAGCAGCAGCATCTTCAAACCCAACAATCCTCCCCTAAACTTGATATTTTCCTTCAAAAATCATCAAGTTTCTTCTAAGCATGAACCAACACTAGGAGGATGCTTCCAAACACATACTACTGCTCTGAAGACTTAGATTTAAGCACTTTTTCATACTTCTTTATTAATTTATATGCCTGATCATCTGAGAAAACCCCTCTTTGTAACTTTAACATACCAGGTTTTAACATCTGAGTAAGAACAGCTATGTTGTTGTTCAAGGGATAATCTTTTTCCACCATCATGTATACCATCACACCTCGACCAGCCAGTTCATGTACTCTACAAGATTGATACAGATACCATCTATGAACTTTTGTATTTAACAATTCTCTCCATTCAATATCCCTCTCATCTGGCTCAAACATGTTCTTCAGAAAATAATAATTTACCCTTTCATAGATCACATTTGGTCTCTTAGCCCCATAGTTTTCCTTATACAGCTTCCAGAGTTGTACCACATCAACTCTATCCATATAATGTAACATCTGTGAAAACCTAACAAATCCATAAGATAAACCATTTGATCTCTTAATCTCCCAATAGGCTTCACTTCCATCTCTAATTGTGTGTGAATAAGAAATGATTGGATATTTGGTTGTTAATGGAACTGCATTGGTTATCTCATGTTCCTTTTGGGGTGCTAGAACTGTAAGAGACATTACTTTCTTCATATTCTCTTCAATCACCTCTTCGGTTTCATGCTCATCAACACTTTGTTCCTTTTCACCCTTAGAACTGCTCTCAGAATCACTCATTACCACTAGTGTAGATCTTTTCTTCTTTCTGCCTATAGATTTTAACCTTCTTCCAGGCCTTTTCACACCAATCCTAGACTCAGTCTTTTCATCCTTTACTTTTTCTTTATCACTTTCTGCTGGCTTTTCACCATCCATCTTTTCTTCAACAACTTTAGACACTTTAGGCTTTGCAACATGAGTTTCTGGATTCATATATACCTATTGCTTTAGATTTATATCTAAGGTAATTAACAAGATCGTTAAGCTCAACTGGGATCAACAAGTGGTATCAAATCGTATCTTTACCATAATTATCTTAACAAACTATACATATCTAATAAGCAGCAGAATGATCACTCTAGCAGCAGAATCCTCGTAGGCTAGCAGTAGAATCACACTTAGCTTATTTCTCGGAAAACTCAGTAGCAGAATAAATACACTAGCAGTATGATGATTAAGCCTAGCAGCAGAATCATACATGGTGTATTTTCCATTAGAACCATGAGCAGCAGTATAACAAATGTAGCAGCAGCATCTTCAAACCCAACAAATATGGAATAAAGTTACTGTTTGGTCCTTGTACTTATACAGATTTTAAACTTTCTACCCTAACGGAGTAAGTTTTGCACCGTTAATCCTTGGTTAATTATATTTTCACTTTTAGTCCAAAAAGGTTCCAAAATGTCATTTTAAGCCTCCTATTTATTGTTTGAACATTTTATACCCTTAGTTTACTGAAATGACAGTTTGGGATATAATTATGTAAACTTGACACTTTTAACCCGAATAGTAATATATTTTGCAAAACAAGTCCAAAAATCACAAAAATAAGGTGAAATGTTTTTCGAGAGTTTTAATAACTTTAAAAAGCTTATTAGAGTCTAAACAAACTGCTAATTTTCTAAAATTGCTTATTTCTTGTTTAATGGGCTTTAACGTGTACAAAACAAAGCCCATTAACAAATATTGATCCGAGGGGTTTGGAAATAAGGTGGGCCTGGTTTTGGGCTTATTTAATGGTCTTAAAAACATAACAACTGAGCTTATTAGGACAGCTTATCGAGAGTGCTTAAAAATAGCTTATTGGGCTTTAAAGCTCAATCGTATAAACAAGGGTGTTTAGGGACAGTTTTAAGTAGCGATAGCTTTAGGCTTGAAAAAGGACTTTCACAAGCTTATGAGGTGAGCTTATTTTACCAGCTTATTAGTTTGACTTATGAAGAATTAGTTCAATTAATAAAAATGATATGTTATACGTATGGATTGGATTATACAAGGTCATTCTTAGTCGAGATAATGAGATGGTCCAAAAATGAATTATGACTTATAATTGTGTGATATGAAATAAATGATTCAACATATGATAAAAATGGGTCTCGAAATGCATTATAACGTGAATGTAAGTGTCGAATAAATGTAAGACTTGTGTTTCTAGCCATCCATGAAGGAGGTCAAACGTTTATACGCATAAATAAATAACAAGAAACGTAAATAATGCATCAAAAGTAAAATACGTTCGAGTAAAATATATACGATGCATGGAATGATAAAAAATCATAGGAAAGAATGGAAAATGAGTTTAAAGGACTTACAACACCCTTAAGGTGGTGAGTTAAACGTTAGAATGATCTTAGAACTCGAATGAAATGCAAGAAGTTTGATAGAGTGATCACAAACTGTCGAGTTCGACTTGGAAATGGTTCAACCGAATGGAGAATTGGTCCCTGCTTCCTTGTGAGTCTCGGCAGTGGGGATTTTTAGAGAGAATTAAGTGAGTGAGTTTGTTAAGTGTGAAAGGGAGTTAATGAGTGAATGAAATATGTGTATGTTTCGTATATATGTACTCGTACATAAGTTTATATTGTATAATAAGGATACAACTAGGGTTGGCAGAGATTTGGGAATATATCACTTGAGTACAAGGATATTCAAAAGAGGGTTTATGTGTTAGTTTGGTTATATGTTGAGCGGCAATGTATATATATGTGTCGACATATTTAAAAGGGTCCAAAGCAACTTCATAACGTGTCCAAATGTGGGAAATAATGAGAAACATGTTTGTGACTTTATATTCGACTAGGGAAAATCAAAAAGTCTAGGTGAAAATTAGTTGTGTCGAATTTGAATAATAATGGTGTAAATTTGTATGAACTTGTACAAGTGACGAGTAGGGTTTACTTTGAGTCTCGTTCGATGATCAAACGTTCGAAAGAGGGAGTGAGAGTCGACATACTGATTATTTGGTGTATGGAGATTTGAGTGATGCAAAATGTGTCATATTTTGTGTGTCGAATTTAAAAGATATTGTGGCCAAGTGATTGTGTGTTAGTCGAGTGAAGTATAAGATTTAATAAAACTTGGGTTGGGCTTTTGAATAGTACCAGGCTTAAAATTTGGGCCAGGAATAGTAAATGTGATCCGTTTGGTTTATTATGAGTGGGTTGGATTCGTTGTGGTCCGTGCGTGAGCTCGTTCCAATGTGTTTGTGAATTATGTATCAATGTGTTTGAGTTAATGTAATGTAATAAACAAAATTTTAAATTTTGCCTATAAAAATGGTTAACTGAACAGTAATGGTAATTAATACTTGATTAACCTTTACAAATTACTAGGGAAGTTTACAGGTTGCTACAGCACCCACCCGTCAAACAGAATTCCGTCCCGGAATTAAAGTCTAAGGTAGTTGTTAGGGTTGTCTATGTGAATAAATGTGGGTATTTGTCGCGAATTTGGTCCTCACATTCCCATGTATGCTCTGGTCCTTGTTTAGAGTTCCATCGAACTTTGACAATTGGGACACGGTTTTGCTTTAGCTGCTTCACCTCTCTGTCCATTATTTCCATTGGTTCTTCCGTGGAAATAATACGAGTTTGTCCTCAAGTCATATTCTTTCATTAGGATGATGGGTAAAAGGTGTAGATATCTATAGAGGGTTGTCAACAGGGATGTTTATGAACAGTTTGTCTTGTCGCAAAGCTTTGCTTTTGAATGAAGATTGTTTTAGGAAATTTGAAAAGATGACTGTTTCATTCATGACATGATTCTTCCCGAATTAAACATAGGTGATCAGGCTATGTATAATTGAGGACAAATGATGTGATGCTTGGCTCAGTCAAAGTAGTATTATGTTTCTCAAGAGTTTTAGATGGTGTTCAATGGGTTGTTTTTATAAAATGGCAACCTAAATAACTTTTCAAGATAACAAGAAAAATCGGTCAGCACAAGGGTGATAGATTAGAAATTTCTGGGGTGGTAACAGGATAGCTTGGAAATGGATTCTAATGTTTGTGTGAGAACCTTATAGGATGGTGATAGTCTATTGTTCAGTCAGGAATGAAATTAACCAGATCCCTAATAAGATAGCAGTGTATTGTTACGAAATGGTTATAAATATGGTAAATGGAATAGAAAATGTAATAGATGTAGGTTGTGATTATTTCCATTGGTTCTTCCGTGGAAATAGTACAAGATAGAGATCTCATAAGATAGAAAGGTATTTGATACACTCAGGTTACACCATCATACCTAAGGTAAAGTAAAAAAAGGAAATACAACCCTAGAGGGCTTGAAATATGGTTTATGATTACTAGGGGTGTTCACGGGGCGGTTCGGCTCGGTTCGGTTAGAGATTTTAACTATCCATCGCGGGGCGGGTAGTTCATTTTACTATCCGAAATCGAACCGTACTATGCGGGTACCCGAAATGAGCGGTTACCCGCGGTTCGGGTCACGGTTAACCATTAAAAAAAATTAATCGAATCAACTCGGACGAACAATAACATAAATTAGAACGTAATATGTCATTGTAGTAAAAATAAATAACATTGAAGCGATTAGAGTCAGAGTAATGTTGTCCCGTCGTAATAAAAACATTCAAATTATCATATGTAACAAAATAATTAATACTATTTATTTGACGTTTATATGTTACGATCACTTTAATCATATGTAATCCATGGACGTTAGTAAATGATCACATTAGGTAAGTAAAAATCAGTTATACGATAAAAGTAATGCAATAATATAGTTAATACTTGTACATTTTTATGAATGGTTTGTTGAAACCTACATATATATTATACACGGTTCGGTTCGGGTAACCGCGGATAACTAAAAGTAAAAACCGAAACAGAACCGTGATAAGCGGGTTTTTCCGGTTTCGGGTTTTCTCGGTTTCGGTTTCTTCGGTTATCGGTTTTTTGCGGTTTCGAATTGGGCGGATCGGCTCGGTTCGTCGGTTTCTCGGATTTTTTGAACACCCCTAATTATTACAGCAGAAACTTCTTATTCTGTTTAAACATTGCTGTTACCCTTTGTCGTTGTTTAGGTTCTAACGGGCTTCCATTCTCTTCCACTGGCCTTGTTGTTCTAATTGGTATTCTGAGTTGGGCACTGATTCCTGTAGTGTTCTTTCCTACCACATCCGTGGCATACTACGGCTAATGGCTGTGCCTTATCGTCTGTGACTTTGCAGTCTCCTGTTTTGTGGCCTGTTCCCTGGCATTTTCAACACTTAGCATAACAAGGCCCAGTGTGATACATCCTGCATTGGTTGCACAAAGGTTGTTTCCCAAGGTAACCATTTCCTTCAGCAGGTGTGGCAATGTAGCCTCTGTCAGCTTCCTGTCTGCGATTCTGTTGATGCTGGAGGTTGTTGCGGTTTTGCAGATAGTTGTTGTTGTTGTTGTTGTTGTGAGTGGTGGTTCCGCGATCATCTAGCTTTCGTTTATGATCATTGTTTTCGGAGGTAGAACTCCGTTTGATTTCCCGTTCTAGTAATCGTTGTGCAATTGTGATGCCTTCTTCCAGAGTTGGTGTTTCGATGAGGTGACATTTCCCTCGATGCTTTGAGGCAGCCCCTCGACGTACTTCTCCAATGTCCTTTCAAGATCCGGCACCATGGTTGGGCACAGTGTGGACAGTTCTTGGAACCTTCTATTGTAGGTTCTTACATCGTTCCCCTTCACAACCAACTGGTGGAATTCCTCCTCCAGTTTCCTAATTTCTGTATGCGGGCAGTACTTCTTTAGCATCTTTGTTTTCAGTTTGGTCCAGGTAATCTGATACGCTCCTTCCATACCAATGGTCTGGGCGGTAGCGTTCCACCACGATAATGCATCTTCCAGAAGAGCCCCTGTAACACCCCAACCCGACAAGGGTTAAGATATCACATTCATGGTGTCAAACAGAACATACACAAGCGGAAGACTTTAATCATACAATTACATTCAAAGGTTACAAATGAAATCTAAAGTAACTGAATACAAGGATTACAACAAGGTACAATAAGTCTAGTATTGAAAATCTCCAAGTCAACTCTAATCCAAGGTAGCTATCAAAGGTGTAGTCCTCTAAAATCTCTTATGCACTCTTCACTCATATCCCAGCTTCCCTCTAAAACCTGCCGCGGTGAAAAGAAATGCGGCTGAGCTTAAAAAGCCCAGTGAATGAATATATGATAATAGAAAGCAGATATATAAATGTGAAGTTCAAATGAAGTACAATGGGGAAACATAAGTAAGCATAATGTCATAGTGTATAGGTTAAGTAATAGGAATCTATGCAGTCGCCTGCATAAACAGAATCATAATACCCTTGGCCCATAACATAACATCATAATCATAATCTTCATAAGTAACCATAAGTAACATTATGGAGTGATCAGCTCCCAGAGTTGTGAAAGGCGTGTATTGCACACAACACCAGTCACCAGATAACAGATACAGATACAGATGCAGATTCCAGATCTAAGATGCATCCATACGCCCCTGCAGAAAATCATAATCATCGTGGCCAAACATAATACATAATAAAAAGGGACGTGATGGGTCATCACTCCCCCACCCTAGAGTCATGCCATTGGTGCATCAATGACATGGTCATGGAACCCTCATGACTAGTGATACAGATACAGAATACATAATAAGAGCCATTATAATCACATCAAGGGTTTATAGCAAAGGTTCATGTCCAAAGGTTCATAGCAAGGTTCATAACTATGGTTCATATCAAAGGTTGTAAGTCACAAAGGAAACCTTAAAGATGAGGTCAGAATATCCGTACCTTATTCAAATTGACAAACTGATAAAAGGCGGATCACACAGAACGGAAGGTCACTCCTTCACCGAACCTATATAATTTAATAATCGCATATTATTTATAAGCTCATTTTAAATCAGATTTCATAATTTAGGTTTCTTTCTATTTTTAGAACTTCCTATTTTTAATAACTTGCCATATTTAGAGGGTTTCTATATTTAGTAACTTTTCCCGATTAATAGGTTTTCTGAATTATGTTTACAATGACAAATTAAATAACTTTAGGGTTTAATATGTTTAAAGTAATGATTTATGATTTAATATGACATGCAACTCATAATAGTTTTAGGGTTCAAAGTGTTAATGTAGCAAAATTCAGGGTGTAACATGTAAATCTACCATTTCTTAGGGTTAGATGAGTCAACTTTGTTTTTAGGCTTTATATAACCCACGATCTAGCTACAAGGTGGGAATTTTACATGCACTTTCATTTCTCAATTATATTTCACGTAAACTTCTCCTCATTTGCTATGAATGTTATTTAGTTCATGCCATCCTCTTCTAACTTTATTTCGATCAACATAGTCCACATATCACCAGGTTCAACGAGCCAAAAAGCAAAAGGTTTGTAACGTGTCTAGACCCAACTCAAGTTGTACACACTCAGATCACACTGTTTTTAACACACCATTTGCACTCGTTTCCCAGCCCAGATCGACACACTAGCACACACATGAAATTACAAGTTTGAACTGCTAAAATCCAACCCATGCTTACCCCTTTTGTTCGGTCCAAAGCCTGGCCAATTCGAACCTTATTATACTACCCTCGACACCAAATTATAGTCATATGACATCTACTATTAATCCCACCATGAGCCCCAAATTCCAGCCCTATTCGAACCATCACAAGACTCAAGCCATGGCCTAATTCGACACACAGAGGACCAGACCAGGACTCTATCACCAGCCTTCACACGACATCCTAACCCACTCTAATATGACACTTACAAGGCCCTCGTACCCCTCCTTTACCAGCCCCATTCGGCACTCACACAACACACAACACAACCACATAAATTCATGGACTTCCCTTTCCCTAACTCGACCCCTGACACAGCCCATACTTCGACACAGCACACACTTAACACATTTAAATTTTCAGTTTTGGCCTC
The DNA here is from genome assembly GCA_021014915.2 of Artemisia tridentata subsp. tridentata. Taxonomy (NCBI): domain Eukaryota; kingdom Viridiplantae; phylum Streptophyta; class Magnoliopsida; order Asterales; family Asteraceae; genus Artemisia; species Artemisia tridentata. Next base: position 385,228,729 of record CP139504.1, read on the forward strand.
TATACATTGCTTCGATATATACTGATCCAATTTTATGCAAAAAGTTTGATTCACTTATCCTTTATTTGACATGCAAAAGCCTACATCAATTCATGTTACTTATTTACCATGTCTTGTAAATATATAAGTTATAGTTCATTCCCATGTATGCGTACAAACCACCTAGCCCGCACGACATGATGTCCAGCCCAGACTTACACTAACGAACAATGTGGATCGAACTTTAATCACAAGTAAGTCGACATAGGCTGGAAAGGTGACACCAACACAGTCTACACAATACAGCTTTTAACGAGACAAAAATCACCACGAAAACCCCACATGAAATCATACCCTCTCGTTTAAAAGCAACCTAGGGTTTCTCTTATTGAACGCTTCATTAATAACAATTATATCATATCTTAAGACTCGTAACATGTTATGTATATAATCGACATGAGGGCTGGAAGTCACGACACAAAAGTAGCCCCATCAACAAGACACAAAACAGATTAGAAAAGCTTAGGTTTCATGATTTTATGTAGTATTTTTAATAAGGTAACAACCAGTATATCAAACATGATTTCAGTAGGTTGCTCAGCATAGTTTTACTCTTATTACACATGTGTGATCGTTGAATGGAAAACAGTAAAAGAAAGGGAATCAAAACCTGTTGTCGACTTGAAACAGGAACCGAATGGGCAAGAATTTGTTCTCGTATGGACACCAAGAAATCCCACGCTTGGCACTCTAATCTAACACCAAGACCTGCTTCTTTTCTTCTTCTTTTGGGCGGCAAAAAGGGGATGTGTGTGTGTTATTTTCTAGCTTTTGGTTCCGTGTAAAAGAGATGGAGAGGGAGGTCAATATATGGTGGATATCCTATAGGAATTACGTGTGCATGAAAAGGGAAATACGCGTGCTTTTAAAAGACAGTTAGGCAATCAATTGCATTCTTATTTGGAAGGATATCAATCTTGTATCAATTGTATATATATATATATTATATATATATATATATATTTGTTTTGGGAGGGTATTAATCCTGTTCTTATCCATTGGTCACACGACACAAGGTAGTGAGCCTAGGAAAATTTCGTTTGGTTGTAGCTTAAAGATAGGATTAGTTTAAGACTTTAGGATATAATTTAATTAGTCTTAGGGTTAATTATAATGTGTAATGTTAAAATTAATGTATATTTTTAATGTCATATTAATAATTAAAAACTTAGGATAAAATTCAAAATGGTGCAAAAATTTATAGTTCAGATATTTCGGGTTTTACAACTCTTCTCCTCTAAAAGAAAATTTTCGTCCTCGAAATTTGAGTAGACAGATCGGATGGAAACGTATTGAATCGCAGAAAACACATGGACATGCATAACTCTTTCAAGTATCATTTTCAGTATACTCGTTCCCAAGGATTCTCACAATAAGACAGATCTTGTTTCTCATAATTCATAATCTCAGATCTTTATCCAGAGTAGATCAGAATGAATCAGATTCATATAGACAATAGGTGGACTTCTTCTATAGTAACGCATGGAATATAGGCGGACATGAAACAGATTGGGAGATAAAATTAAACGGCAGAAAGCCCTACAATGTGTCTTAAGATTCTTAACAGATGAACAAAGGTCAACAAATACATGTCGAGAATCCAAACGTATCCAAATGCCTAATGATGAACACAGAATATTTACATATGTAGAATGAACCTAAGGTCTCACTAATCGCGGATAATCTTCATTAAATGTTAGAAATCTAAAGCTTCTCAGACACTCCTCGAAATATCATATGATCACAATAAAGGTACGTTATATGACGTAAGTATTATCACGTTGGCCAGGCGTCATAATACTAGCATCATATAAATATACCTTCATGATGGTCATACTTTATCTCAAGTTGTGAATAAGCAACCTATCATCAACCTCCTAGTTCTTCTTTACTCTTATAGGCTAACAAAATCAAATGTCATCAACGGAACAAAATAAGGAAACGGAACTTATCATAGAAGCAACGGGAATCTAGTATGTCTATCAGAAATGGAGTACACCATCAATTGCATCGATTCTTCAACGAGCCACCGAAATTCTCATAATGAATAAATCAACCAACATACGCAGGGTTACCACAGGACAAGATTACTAATTGAGAACTTAAAACATTCAAAGGAATTTATTCAATAAAACACCACACTAGTGTATCATGAAGTGAAAGGAAATAAATGTCAAAACGACTGAATCAAACGGAAATGAAATTAAGGAAACTAGTTGCGAGTGCGATTCCTTGTCTGATCTGGCCTGTCTTTATCTCCATGGTCCATCCTCCCTGGACAGTCCCGAATCTTATGCTCTATGGATCCGCATCTGTAACATGCTCCGGAAGTCTTGTAGCATGGTCTCCCTATGTGAAGTTTTCCACATGCGACACAAGAGGGCTCTTTAGCTTGATCTTGATTCTGCTCTTGATTTGTAGGCCTTGATTCCCGGTTGAGTTTCTGTGATTGATCTCTATTCCTCCATGACCTCTGGTTGTTGTTGTTGTGTTGTCGATCATATCCCGGTTTATCTGCACCCCTCTGATCCTGCGCCCTCGGTTCATGTCTTCTCTGGTCGTTACCCCTACCTGTCTGACCTCTCTGCTCGTAACCCCTGTGACTACTACTCAATCCCCTCGAATATATAAGATTACCATCGCGATCCCTCTTGTTGTAATCATCACCCTCATGAAGAATCTCGATATTACGGGCGGCATCGGCAACTAATGACACATCTGCAAAGTCAGTGTTGATGACGCGATCAAGTACCCACTTCTTTAGACCCCATTTGAAATGCCTCGCTAGACGGCGAGCGTCTCCCGCAACTGGCCCCACAAAACTAACCAACCGCAAAAATCGATGCATATACTCTCCAGAGGACTCATTCTTAAACTGATAAATAGAGCTATACTCACGCTCGAATATCTGCTGTTCTGATAAAGGGAAATATTGCTGATAAAAGATATCGCGGAAGTCCTTCCAAGTACAAGTAGCAACAAAGGCCTCTCCTCCCTTGGCCTGCTTGTAAGCTTTCCACCAATTGAGGGCATCCCCCTCAAGTTTGAATGTCGCCAACCTGGTCTTGAAAACATCGGCACAGTTCAAGACCTCGAACAACTTTTTCATATGAGTTATCCAATCCTCCGCTTCTATAGGAGTGGAAGCAGAGCTGAAGGATAGTGGCTTGAGCTTACCAAACCGCTCGAGCCAAACATGAATGTCTGTAGGAGGATTAACACCACCTCCACTAGAAGAACCAGCACTGTTGCAGATGTCGTTGGTGATTCGTGTGGTCAACTCAGAAGTCAAATTGGGAAGAATGGTATTAAGGGCATGAGTTGCGATCCTTTAGAAAGTGAAGAAAAATAAAAAGGCTAGAAAGCCACTCACAATGTGACAAGTGTCCACCAACCATTCCCTCCTTTTTTTCTTATTACATTTGGTTAGGGGGCATTTTGGTCCTTTTAACCTATCTTTTTATTCCACCTCAAAACTTTAAACGTAAATAACTTTCAAACGATAAACTTTTATGAAAAACCGATTTCACCATAATTTTTTAAAATATAATTCTCTTTAATTTGGTATGCATTATGATATATGAATCGCAACTTCTTTTTTTTTAACTTTTTAAGTAGGTGTTGATTTTCTTGAAATTTTCGGCATTTTCAGCTCTAATTTTGCCTAGTTTAAAGGCCGAATTTTGCAAAACTTAAAACACGTAAGTTGTAGCTTTTTGAACATTCTTTACCCATAAATTTGAATCACTCAAATCCGATATAATATGAGTGAGATATTGCACGTTAAAGATGAACAATAACTGATGAACGTTATCAAAAATAACTGATGAACCAAAACACTTTGAAAAACAACCGACGCTAACTGATGAACCTAAACACTTTGATAAACAACCGACGCTAACTGATGAACCTAAACACTTTGAAACACAACCGACGCTAACTGATGAACCAAAAAACTTTGAAAAACAACCGACGCTAACTGATGAACCAAAACACTTTGAAAAACAACCGACGCTAACTGATGAACCTAAACACTTTGAAACACAACCGACACTAACTGATGAACCAAAACACTTTGAAAAACAACCGACGCTAACTGATGAACCTAAACACTTTGAAACACAACCGACGCTAACTGATAAACCAAAACACTTTGAAAAACAACCGACGCTAACTGATGAACCAAAACACTTTGAAAAACAACCGACACTAACTGATGAACCAAAACACTTTGAAAAACAACCGATGTTAACTGATGAACCAAAACACTTTGAAAAACAACCGACGTTAACTGATGAACCTAAACACTTTGAAACACAACCGACGCTAACTGATGAACCAAAACACTTTGAAAAACAACCGACTCTAACTGATGAACCAAAACACTTTGAAAAACAACCAACGCTAACTGATGAACCAAAACACTTTGAAACACAACCAACGCTAACTGATGAACCAAAACACTTTGAAAAACAACCGACGTTAACTGATGAACCAAAACACTTTGAAAAACAACCGACGCTAACTGATGAACCTAAACACTTTAAAAAACAACCGACGCTAACTGATGAACCTATAACTGATGAACCAATAATTGATGAACCAATAACAGCACAATAACTGATGAACCAAAAAAATAATACAACACAATAACTGATGAACCCATAACTGATGAACCAATAATTGATCAACCAATAATTGATGAACCAAAAAAAAAAAAAACATAACACATGACAATAATTGATGAACCAAAAACACATAACAAGGGTCAATAATTGATGAACCAAAAAGACATAACACCAGGATAATAATTGATGAACCAAAAAAATAACAGCACAATAACTGATGAACCAAAAAATTAACACAACACAATAACTGATGAACCTATAACTGATGAACCAACAATTGATGAATAAAAAAAATAACGTAACACATGACAATAATTGATGAACCAAAAACACATAACAAGGGTCAATAATTGATGAACAAAAAACACATAACACCAGGATAATAATTGATGAACAAAAAAAAAAATAACAGCACAATAACTGATGAACCAAAAAAATAACACAACACAATAACTGATGAACCTATAACTGATGAACCAATAACTGATGAACCAATAATTGATGAACCAAAAAAATAACATAACACATGACAATAATTGATGAACCAAAAACACATAACAAGGGTCAATAATTGATGACCCAAAAACACATAACACCAGGATAATAATTGATGAACCAAAAAAATAACAGCACAATTACTGATGAACATCAAACTAACATAAAAAGCTAACATAATTTTCATCAATTAACGAAACCATGACAACTAAAAGAAACGAGGCACTGCTCAAGACGATGTGAAATAAGCTAACTGATGAACCTATGATAACATAATAGCTAAAAGTCAATAACTGATGAACAAAAAAAAAACTAATGTTCATCAACTAAAAACGCATAAGCTAACTGATGAACATCAAATTAACATAAAAAGCTAACATAATTTTCATCAAATTAACGAAACCATGATAACTAAAAGAAACGAGGCACTGCTCAAGACGATGTGAAATAGTTAACGCAATCTAAGAACAAAACATGGCAAAAAGTAGATAAAAGTTTCGGTGTCGAAACAAAAAACTTTTTGGCAATTCATAACGATATTTTAGCTACCAACAGATAAACATGAAACAACAAACATTAATCGAAATCAAGATTTGGATATCATTTTACAAAATAAAAACATAAGATGGTGATTACATTAAACATGTAAAAACATGATTCTCTAACTAAACATAGTACAGAGTAGTTAACAATTACTCGTAACATAAACAAGTTTAATTAAGGATTAACATTATTTAATAAAAACCACCGATCGAACATTAAAGAATCAATTGGTACCATGTTGTCCATGTGAAGCCAATCAGCACCAAGTTTAACCATACGCTGAGCCTCAGATGCCAGGTTGGCAAAGTCCGATGATAACATCGAAGGTGCAATCTTTGCTTCAACCATTTTTGATTTTGTTGTACTATGATATTGACTTTGAGTTGAAGTTGGTGATGGAGACGGTGATGGTGATGGAGACGATGCTGTGTTAAATCCGATGATGATGATGGTATGAAAGGGGATGAGGAGATCGGGATGTGTAGTGTTAGATCTGATGATGATGGTGGTGGTTGGGAGGTTACTAGGAGAAGAATGGCAGAATGACCAGTATACCCCTATGTGCATACGTCTCTTTTTATTATGATCAGATCTTGTGTTAGATCCAATGGTTGTAGTTACTTTTTAGACTTTCTAAAATGTTTCCACTTTTCAAATGATCCCCCACCTTGAGGGCATTGGAAATCATTTCCTCGATGTTTGGGGAACCAGCATCATCCCCATTGGGTTGACCATTGTTACGACGTGTGTACACCATCTGAATGATTATCAAAACGATTAGCAAAGGCAGAAATGAATAGTGTACGATAGGAAATGATGCAAAAGGAATCCTAAGGTCTACCCAATCCTCACCGGTCATAAATTAAGTTTCTACAAGGAGATCCAAAAGCAAGTTCTCAAAGGTTGTCTTATAAGCTCTTACAATGGAAGCCTAAGGATCCAAACTTCACAGGTCAAGATTTTTATGTACTACAAGTCGAAGCCTGGTCTCTGATACCATAATTGTAACACCCCAACCCGACAAGGGTTAAGATATCACATTCATGGTGTCAAACAGAACATACACAAGCGGAAGACTTTAATAATACAATTACATTCAAAGGTTACAAATGAAATCTAAAGTAACTGAATACAAGGATTACAACAAGGTACAATAAGTCTAGTATTGAAAATCTCCAAGTCAACTCTAATCCAAGGTAGCTATCAAAGGTGTAGTCCTCTAAAAGCTCTTATGCACTCTTCACTCATATCCCAACTTCCCTCTAAATCATGCCGCGGTGAAAAGAAATGCGGCTGAGCTTAAAAAGCCCAGTGAACGGATATATGATAATAGAAAGCAGATATATAAATGTGAAGTTCAAATGAAGTACAATGGGGAAACATAAGTAGGCATAATATCATGGTGTATAGGTTAAGTAATAGGAATCTAGTCAGTCGCCTGCATAAACAGAATCATAATACCCTTGGCTCATAACATAACATCATAATCATAATCTTCATAAGTAACCATAAGTAACATAATGGAGTGATCAGCTCCCAGAGTTGTGAAAGGCGTGTATTGCACACAGCACTAGTCACCAGATAACAGATACAAATACAGATTCCAGATCTAGGATGCATCCATACGCCCCTGCAGAAAATCATAATCATCGTGGCCAAACATAATACATAATAAAAAGGGACGTGATGGGTCATCACTCCCCCACCCTTGAGTCATGCCATTGGTGCATCAATGACATGGTCATGGAACCCTCATGACTAGTGATACAGATACAGAATACATAATAAGAGCCATCATAATCACATCAAGGGTTTATAGCAAAGGTTCATGTCCAAAGGTTCATAGCAAGATTCATAACTATGGTTCATATCAAAGGTTGTAAGTCACAAAGGAAACCTTAAAGATAAGGTCAGAATATTCGTACCTTATTCAAATTGACAAACAGATAAAAGGCGGATCACACAGAACGAAAGGTCACTCCTTCTTCACCGAACCTGTATAATTTAATAATCGCATATTATTTATAAGCTCATTTTAAATCAGATTTCATAATTTAAGTTTCTTTCAATTTTTAGAACTTCCTATTTTTAGTAACCTGCCATACTTAGAGGGTTTCTATATTTAGTAACTTTTCCCGATTAATAGGTTTTCTAAATTATGTTTACAATGACAAATTAAATAACTTTAGGGTTTAATATGTTTAAAGTAATGATTTATGATTTAATATGACATGCAACTCATAATAGTTTTAGGGTTCAAAGTGTTAATGTAGCAAAATTCAGGGTGTAACATGTAAATCTACCATTGCTTAGGGTTAGATGAGTCAACTTTGTTTTTAGGCTTTATATAACCCACGATCTAGCTACAAGGTGGGAATTTTACATGCATTTTCATTTCTCAATTATATTTCATGTAAACTTCTCCTCATTTGCTATGAATGTTATTTAGTTCATGCCATCCTCTTCTAACTTTATTTCGATCAACATAGTCCACATATCACCAGGTTCAACGAGCCAAAAAGCAAAAGGTTTGTAACGTGTCTAGCCCCAACTCAAGTTGTACACACTCAGATCACACTGTTTTTAACACACAATTTGCACCCGTTTCCCAGCCCAGATCGACACACTAGCACATTGATGAAGCGAAAAGTGTACCGCTTTTAAGGGGTCATTTAAGCCCTAAATCGTATTTATTTGATCAAATATTGCCCTAAATCGTTCCTTTTGTCATTTTAGGTACTTTTGAGGAGAAATCTGGAAAAGGAGGCATTTTGGACGTTTTTGGAGCATAAAAGTGAAGAAAACGGCAAAGTCTCAAAAATCGGCTAAAAGTTACCTTTGACGGCGTCACAATTTACCCTGGACGGCGTCATGCCTTGGCAAGAAAAGGTGGACGTGAAATTTACTCATGATAAGCCAGTGAAAATAGCATGTGAATTCTGACGGCGGCACGCTTTAACCTGATCAAGGGCGTCACGGCTTAAATCAAAGAGGGACGGCGTCACGTTCAAGGTTCGACGGCGTCAAGCCTTGATAAGCCAGAATGGATTTTTGAAGAGCTAAAGAGGGACGGCGTCAAGAAGGTCATCCGGGAACCCTAGAAGCGGCGAGGTGACGGCGTCACAATCCATAAGGTGACGCCGTCAGATCCAAAAATCTATATATAGTTTTCTAATTTTTTGTCATTAGGGAGAGCTTAGTGTGTGGAATTTTGGGAGAAAACCCTAAGACGATTTTAGCTTCTTTTTCAAGGCTTTTTGCCTTGAGATCTTCCATGTTACATTGAAGATAAGTTATCAATTAATCATTCAATATGTCTATGTGTTGTTTGATTTTATCTTATTCTTGTCTTTTGATTAACATGTTAGGCTAAATTTATCTTGTGTTTGCTTAGATCTAATGAAACCTAGCTATTGATTATTGGTTATTAGTGTGTTATTAAGTTGTATTGGATGATTGTTTATCTATGTTAGGCTTAAGAAAACTGGCTAACTTCCTATTCGGTAACTTGCTTGAACGTCTTAAGAAACATGAACCAAAGGCGTACTAAAGGTTTTTATGGTTGTATTTAATGCACAAGCGAATTCTAGTGATCCCATGTTAGGAGCTTCCTAGCCGGCTCGACATAGGAGTGAAGTAGGAGCTTGTAGAGTTGGGGAAGTACGTACGCCACCCCACGAATGGTATTAAGGAATACACCCGTCATCCACGCGACTAATACACACTAATTAACCGGTAAAAGATAGTTAGGGAGTAAGGAAATCTAAGTAAACACATTTCTCTACACATAAGTTTCTCACCACATTTTCATTTTTGTTATTTTATTTTATTTGCATCCGTAGTAATTTTGGGTTAGTTGACTAGCAACTAATTCCGCCCACTCTTTCAAACCCGAGATTTTACTTGCTTTCATAAAAATTATAAAAACATAAAAAAGAATCTTCCTCAACCCTTAGACCTAATTAGAGTAGTCTTTCACACCTAACGAACACTATTCCCGGTGGAGAACGATCAATCCCCCGTACTTACCACTACACTATACTACATCGGTCAGGTACACTGCCTGGTGGGGTTGTAAGCCTCTTGAGATCCCTCGAGAGGTAAAACCTGTTGTAAGGTTACAAAACCCACGCATCAAGTTTTTGGCGCCGCTGCCGGGGAATAGTTATTGTTTAGGTTGAATTTTTATTTCTATTAGGTCTACTCACTAGATTCCTTTCTAGTGAGATTTTTATTTTATTTTTCTAGGTTTTCTTTAGTCTATCTATTTTCTTCGTTTCTTTGTTCGGAACCATTACCATCCGACATCATGGAAGATGGTAATATCCTTAATCCCAACAACCCACCACCACAACAACCACCACCACCTCCTAGAGCCCGTACTTTAGGAGAGTACTCCCGTCCTAGCCACCATGGCTATCGAAACACCATTGAGCTCACTCAAGGAGCCAATATCACACCCTTGCGATCCGACACCATCCGGTTGGTGCAAAGCGGATGCGCATTCCATGGACTTCGTTCTGAAGATCCTAATCAACATCTCAAGGACTTTCTTAAAATCGTTGATTCTATAGACCTTGATGTTGCCACTCGAGAGACGACCCGATTGCGTCTCTTCCAATTCTCTCTGCGGGACCAAGCTAGTCAGTGGCTAGAACGTCAACCCGCAGGATCCATTACCTCTTGGGATGATCTCACTACTCGTTTCCTTGCTCAGTTTTTCCCACCGGGAAGAACTACCAAGCTAAGGAATGATATCTTGATGTTCCAACAACGTCAAGGCGAAACTCTCTACGAGGCATGGACTCGATTCAAGGACTTACTCCAAAAAGTCCCTCACCATGGCATAGAACTTTGGCTTCAAGTCCAAATTTTCTATGACCATATCAATCTCTCCACGAGGCAAACCATTGACCAATCGGCCGGTGGTAAGCTACGTGATCTAAGTGCGGAACAATCATGGGCTCTTCTAGTGGATCTTGCTCTTTATGACAACGAAAGTTGGAGTGATCCCCGTGATTTGAATAAAACGGTCAAGGCAATATCTTTGCCTTCGAACAATTCAAGCACTTCTGACCGTAGGATCATAGAACTTGAAGACCAAGTCAAGTTTCTTATGAAATCCTACGAGGCTCCTAACCCTTCAAGCCAAGTGAACAAAATCACTTCTTCATGTGAATTATGTAGTGGTCCCCACGACACTCGTGATTGCATGGAACTCCCCGAACAAGCTTTTGTGGACTACGCATCCTCGCGTACCGACGGAGCGGGAGACAAGTGGTACACTTTCAAACCCGAGCCAAACCATTACGGTGATACATACAACCCCTCATGGAAAAATCACCCGAACCTTAGGTGGAAACAAAACCAAAACACGCAACAAACCAATTCTTCCAACCCACCTAATCGTTTCCAATCAAGCGGTTCCAACTCGAACCGTACTTTCAACAACAATCCTTCCGGCAATGGTAGTACCAATAACTTTGAAGGATTGATTTCCCAATTTATGGCATCTCAAGAAGCTCGGATAGCTAGATTCGAGACCGAATTCAATCAACAACAAACGGAGATGACCAATAAAATTGACAACTTGTTGAAAGCCCTCAATAACCAAGTGCTATCACCTCCACATAAGGACGCTAGGAACACAAATAGCGGACCCCAAGTAAAAGACCCCTCTTCATCCAAACACGTCCACTTTGTCAACATTGTCACTATTAAACCAATTGATAGGAATGAGGATAATAGTGAACCTAAGGATGAGGATTAAAAAGTCGAGGTTGATAAGGAAGTGAGGACAAGTGAGATTGAAGAAGTAGATGATGATGAGGACTACTTCAATAGGCTACCCACTAAGGAAGAGCGCGCATATCATACAAACTTATTCGATGACCCCGAGGCACCATACTTCCTAGGTAGACCAATCATAGAAATAGGCGACCCTTCTAATCTCAACATACCATGCAACATCGGACATTTGCATGTGTGGAAAGCCTACATCGACCTTAGATCACCCATAAACATCATGACTAGAGCCCACTACAACTTGATAATGAAGAATCAACTTGGGTATAGGATGTTCCCTGACAAGGGTTGGATGAGTAACTTCACGGGAAGAGTTAAGGGATTACCGGTTTATGTAGGAAACTTCACCTATGTCACCGACTTTGTAATTGTAGAGGATATCCGCCCAATAGTCGATGCATCCTTGACTCAAGTGGTTTTTGGAAAACCATTTGTTGAGGTCTCTAGAATGACTTATGAACCTTCCTTAGGGATAGTTAGATTTAAGGATGAGACCGATGAAGTAAGCTACCAAATGCCATATAAGATAGAACAATTCCAACACTTGTCAAATGTTGAGAAGGAGCTCAAGCAAGCGGTCTACTATAGGAATGATGAGGATAGAAATAAAGGAGTAGACTATGTTATGGAAAGGATATTCGGTTTCTACAAGGATTGTTTGAAATTAGGACCGGAATATAAAACCGGGAAGGAGAATGGCCTAGGAACCGTGACCGATGATGGAGTCACGTAATGTACGTGACTTTGAGTCTAGCTACAAGACTCGTTAATAAAGAAAAGCGCTTCTTGGGAGGCAACCCAAGCTTTATTTGTTTTATTTGCTTCGTGTGTTTATTTATTTGTTTGTTTGATTTTATTTGTTTCCGTATGTGTGTTTAATTTTTATTAGTATTGATTCATGTTCAAAAGTAAATTGTGAAAATGCTTTATTTTGTTTTTAACTTCGTCTTAACTACATATAAAGGTATTTTGCAAAAGATAAGTGTAAGGGAAATCTAAATCGGTTTATTAGAACACAAATGAACATGAATCGTAATAATAATAAATTAGCATACATATTCGTATTTGTTTGAGTCAAATGCTTGTTTCGAGTCATAATGATGTTTTGCAGGATTTCCAGGAAGTAAGGTAAAGGTTTTTCCAGAAATTTTCCGGAAACTTAAAATGAGAATTTTTGTCAGGTCATTTCTGACGGCGTCAGGGTTTATAACCTGACGGCGTCAGATTTAATTTTCAGAAATTTTTGAAAGTTTTGTTTTCATAAAAAGTTTTTATTAAATCTCCAACTTATAATCTCCAGGAATCTGCAAAATTATCATTCCACAAGCATTATATCCTTATATATAGATTTTTCCCGCCGATGTTATGCAGGTTTTCGTGTTTGTTTTCTCAGGTTTAACAGGTTATTTTGGACAAGGAAATGTCTTGGATCAAGCTTATGGCGATGCATTAGTCATGGAGCTTCAACATTACCTTGGAGGAAGATTTAACCGTGTAATTTCATTATCCACCGAGCGAATCAGGGGAGTATTTGATTTCATTCTTTTACTTTTTACTTTTACATCTTGTTATTTGAACATTGGGGACAATGTTCATCTTAAGTGTAAGGGGGGGGTAAAAGTACGATTTTAGAGAATACAATTGCGCTTGATTTTTGTTTGTTTAATAGTAGATGTGTAATAAAACTGAGATAAATACCTGTTAGGGCAATTTTAGTGCCAAATTTAAATTTTTTTACAACATATAGGAGTGAAACTTTAATCTTAATGAGCGTCTCACGGATAGGAGTTATATGACTAGCACAAAAACCGTACCACTAAAAAATTTTCCACCCCCAAATATGTGAGGTTCGCCCCTAGAATTGGTAGGAAAAGCATTTATGCTATGATGTGTGTACCGGTAGCACTTAGATTCTAGAACTTGCGTTAGGACCATTCCGAGGCCACAAGTGAGACTACATTCGTGTAGTTAGATTTACTACATGATAAGAGGCATTAGGATTAACCCATTGTTTTACACCCGTGTTTTTGTTATAATTACATTGGCTACATTGGTCAAGTAATTCTCCCACACCCTTTGCGTTGTACTCATTTTTAGTACACGATACCCCTAGTACACCCCTCAGAGCCTATCTTTTCGTTTCAACCTTTAAGCATTTTACTTAAAGGAAGAATTTGTTACACCCCATTAAAATGTACACCCAAATCGCCTTAGCCCACCTTGTATGCACTCATCTTTAGTGCATTATTGTTACAACATTTGTTTAAACCCAAGTTAATTATCTAGTTGATTACATGGTTGCTAAGTCGAGTCATATCCTTGTACATATTGTTTTGGGACGATTGGGACTCATGGGTAAAGTACTAGTGTAATGGAGTAATGGGGATGAACATCATTTATTACCCCCATATGTGCTAAATATTTTTAAAAGTACTCCAAGTTTTTCAATTATCTTAATTCGAAGTCATTAGATTAGTATTTGTAAAGTTATGTAAAAGTTCAAGTGTAAGGGGGATGCAATGCCCCTATGATGTATTATTTTGGATGGTAGGGCAAAAGTGTATGCACAAAAAAAAAAAAAAAAAAAAAAAAAAAAAAAAAAAAAAAAAAAAAATCGAAAAATCAAGAAAAATACAAAAAAAATGAGAAAATGAAAAATAGAAAAAAACATACGGACTACCATCCCGTTTCATTTTATGTTTATTTTATGTTTATGTTTTGTTATTTTCTTTCATTAGCTTAAGATCGAGTCTAGTCTTGGCTTAGCAACATTGTATAGTACATGTAATTGATCAAGATCTTTAACTCGCCACCAGTAAAATATCCCTTATCCAACAAAACCGTGTTTTCCTTTTCCCTACACCTAACGTTATAACCCATTTAAAAGCCCTCTTTGATAGTTTATCTTTGGTGCTTACGCCTAGTGGAGGAGGTTTTCGATCCTTTCCCAAGCCTATGGTAATCTATTTGCTATGACAGGTAGTGAGAGATATTATCCGTTTTCATTTATGAGATTTATTTTGATGACACTTGAGAGATGTGAGTATCTAAACACTACTTGTGAGGTGCTAGTATGTAATCTCCGTGCTTATTATGATTGAAGTGGAACGATTATTTGTTGTAATTACTTTTATGTTAGCATTAAATGACCCCTAACTTGTATTTTGATTAGAATAAAAGCGCATTTGCTTGAGGACAAGCAAATCTCAAGTGTAAGGGTATTTGATGAAGCGAAAAGTGTACCGCTTTTAAGGGGTCATTTAAGCCCTAAATCGTATTTATTTGATCAAATATTGCCCTAAATCGTTCCTTTTGTCATTTTAGGTACTTTTGAGGAGAAATCTAGAAAAGGAGGCATTTTGGACGTTTTTGGAGCATAAAAGTGAAGAAAACGGCAAAGTCTCAAAAATCGGCTAAAAGTTACCTTTGACGGCGTCACAATTTACCCTGGACGGCGTCATGCCTTGGCAAGAAAAGGTGGACGTGAAATTTACTCATGATAAGCCAGTGAAAATAGCATGTGAATTCTGACGGCGTCACGCTTTAACCTGATCAAGGGCGTCACGGCTTAAATCAAAGAGGGACGGCGTCACGTTCAAGGTTCGACGGCGTCAAGCCTTGATAAGCCAGAATGGATTTTTGAAGAGCTAAAGAGGGACGGCGTCAAGAAGGTCATCCGGGAACCCTAGAAGCGGCGAGGTGACGGCGTCACAATCCATAAGGTGACGCCGTCAGATCCAAAAATCTATATATAGTTTTCTAATTTTTTGTCATTAGGGGAGAGCTTAGTGTGTGGAATTTTGGGAGAAAACCCTAAGACGATTTTAGCTTCTTTTTCAAGGCTTTTTGCCTTGAGATCTTCCATGTTACATTGAAGATAAGTTATCAATTAATCATTCAATATGTCTATGTGTTGTTTGATTTTATCTTATTCTTGTCTTTTGATTAACATGTTAGGCTAAATTTATCTTGTGTTTGCTTAGATCTAATGAAACCTAGCTATTGATTATTGGTTATTAGTGTGTTATTAAGTTGTATTGGATGATTGTTTATCTATGTTAGGCTTAAGAAAACTGGCTAACTTCCTATTCGGTAACTTGCTTGAACGTCTTAAGAAACATGAACCAAAGGCGTACTAAAGGTTTTTATGGTTGTATTTAATGCACAAGCGAATTCTAGTGATCCCATGTTAGGAGCTTCCTAGCCGGCTCGACATAGGAGTGAAGTAGGAGCTTGTAGAGTTGGGGAAGTACGTACGCCACCCCACGAATGGTATTAAGGAATACACCCGTCATCCACGCGACTAATACACACTAATTAACCGGTAAAAGATAGTTAGGGAGTAAGGAAATCTAAGTAAACACATTTCTCTACACATAAGTTTCTCACCACATTTTCATTTTTGTTATTTTATTTTATTTGCATCCGTAGTAATTTTGGGTTAGTTGACTAGCAACTAATTCCGCCCACTCTTTCAAACCCGAGATTTTACTTGCTTTCATAAAAATTATAAAAACATAAAAAAGAATCTTCCTCAACCCTTAGACCTAATTAGAGTAGTCTTTCACACCTAACGAACACTATTCCCTGTGGAGAACGATCAATCCCCCGTACTTACCACTACACTATACTACATCGGTCAGGTACACTGCCTGGTGGGGTTGTAAGCCTCTTGAGATCCCTCGAGAGGTAAAACCTGTTGTAAGGTTACAAAACCTCGCATCACACATACATGAAATTACAAGTTTGAACTACTAAAATTCATCCCATGCTTACCCCTTTTGTTCGGTCCAAAGCCTGGCCAATTCGAACCTTATTATACTACCCTCGACACCAAATTATAGTCATATCACATCTACTATTAATCCCACCATGAGCCCCAAATTCCAGCCCTATTCGACCCATCACAAGAATCAAGCCATGGCCTAATTCGACACACACAGGATCAGACCAGGACTCTATCTCCAGCCTTCACATGACATCCTAACCCACTCTAATATGAAACTTACAAGGTCCTCGTACCCCTCCTTTACCAACCCCATTCAGCACTCACACAACACACAACACAACCACATAAATTCATGGACTTCCCTTTCCCTAACTCGACCCCTGACACAGCCTATATCTTCGACACAACACACACTTAACACGTTTAAATTTTCAATTTTATGCAAAAAGTTTGATTCACTTATCCTTTATTTGACATGCAAAAGCCTACATCAATTCATGTTACTTATTTACCATGTCTTGTAAATATATAAGTAAGTGTAGCAACCTGTAAAATTCCCCAGTAATTTGTAAACGTTAATCAAGTAATAATCACTAATATAGTTCAGTTAACCATTTTTATGGGCAAAATTTGAAAATTTTGTTTATTACAAACACATTGATACGTAATTCACAAACACATTGGAACGAGCTCACACACGGACCACGACGAATTCGACACACTCAATATAAACCAAACAGATCCTTATACTATTCCTGGCCAAAGCTTTTGACCTGTTACTATTCACAAGCCTAACCCAATTTTTTATGTTTTATTTAATTCTTATATATCACTCGGTTTACTCTCACTCACTTGGCCTCGTTTTCTTTTGATTTCGACACACAAGTTATGCAACTTTTTACACATCTCGAATCTTTATACACCTAAGAATTAGTATGTCGACTCTCACCCCCTCATTCGAACATTTGATCACTAAACGAGAGGCAAAGTAAGTCTCACTCGACCACTTGTACAAGTTCACTCAACTTCATACCATTTTTAACCAAATCGATCTAAACTTAATTTCACCTAGGTCTTTTGATGTTCTATGATCGAAAATGAGTCCAAGAGATTGTTTCTCACTTTCTTGTACAATGTGACACGTTAAACGTTGTTTTGGACCTTTTAAGTATGTAGGCACATACATATTACATGACCCTCGACACATAGCCAAACCAACACACCCAATCCTTCATAATATCTTCAAATATTCTCTAATAGTCCTAAATCTATGTTGCAAATCTTACATGTCGAGTTGCATTTGATAAAATACAAAATATAGTGTATAGATGTACATATATACACTATAGACACATACACATATTTCCTACTCTCTTAACTTCCATTCACACCTAAGTTTCTATCACATTTCAATCAAGTTTGTTCACTGCCGAGAAGTCTCAAGACCAGGAGCTTTTCCATAACCATTCGAGCCATATTTCGAGTCTAGAACACACCATTCGATCCTTTGGTGATCATATTAGCAAGAGACGTGCAATCCTATCCTTGTTCAATACCATTCAAACGTTAAACTGTCCACCTTTTGAGGTGTTGTAAGTCCTTTGAACACCATACCTTTCCATTCATTTCTAAGTTTTTTCCAATGTTTCATGCATATTCATATTTCATTCGAACGTATATTTGCTTCTTATGCATTTTTCACATTTCTTATATTTATTTTTCGTTGCATATTCGACCTCCTATATCCAAGAAGGGCTAATAATTGAGTTACACCCTTGTTCGACATTTACATATTCATTTTACTGCATTTTGAGAACCATTTTAATCATATGTTACTCGTACATATCATAACACATTATTTAAGTCATAAGTTATTTTTGAACCAACTCATTTTACTCGACTAGAAATGGCCATGTTATATCGAATACATACACACAACCTATTGATTTTATTACTCGACATGATTCTTTATAAGCTCAACATATAAGCTGAAGTAATAAGCTCACGTAACCAGCTTATATAAGCCCTTTTTGAACCTCAAACCAAACGCTACTCGGACTGTTTTGAAACTCACCCTTTTTATCGCATGGGCTTTTATGCCCAATAAGCAAATCATTAAGCACTCTGTATAAGCAAATCGAATAAGCTCTTTTGTATTGATTTTGTGACCCCCAAAACCAGGCCCACTTTGTCTTTAAACCCAACTGATCAAAAATCCTTAATGGGCCTTTGTTTTCAATCGTTAATGCCCAATAAGCAGAAAAATAAGTAGTTTGGTGAATAAGCAATTGGATAAGACTCAAATAAGCTTAACAAAGTTATTAAAACTTTCGGAATACATTTCACCTTATTTTTGTGAATTTTTGACTTGTTTTGCAAAATATTCTACAAATCAGGTTAAAGTGTCAAGTTTGTAAAATTATGTTCTAAACTGTCAATTCAGTAACTAGAGAATGGAAATTGCTAAAACAGTAAACATGAAGCTTAAAATGTAATATTCGACCCTTTTTGGACTAAAAATGTAACCAAGGACTAACGGTGCAAAACTAACTCCGTTAGGGTAAAAAGTGTAAAATGTGTATAAGTACAAGGTCCAAATAGTAACTTTATTCCATATTCATTTCTATTTCATAATTTACACTTTCCCACTCACTCACGTGCATTTTTACAATTCGTACTATATTTTATTACGTAACGTTTATACGTTTATATAACGAGTTTTTAACGAATAACTTAACGTTTTGTTCAATCACTTTCGAGAAAACGATATTTATGATTTTAATAACATAAAAACAAGATAATATTATATATAATATTATTTTTGAACTTTAAGCATTTTAAGCATATCACTCACTCTCATCACACACCAAATCGTTATCCGTTACTCATTTTCACCATCATTATTCGTATTAAGTCAAACAGTCAAATTCTCAGACTTCACTATTATTCAGGTCGTGTGTTGGAGCCGTTCCTGTATTTTACTTGATTTCACATTTCACCTGTACCAGTTGCACTCAAGGTGAGTCATACCCCCACTTTTACATGTTTAATGACTTTATACTCTTTGGGGGAGATACATGCTGGTTTTGCTTATAAATTTACTCGTTTACTTTAAATGTGGTACACGATTGATGACACACTCTATTTGTTTATTGAAACATAATACTTGTTATTATTTACAGGAGTACTTTAAACTTTTACGAATTACCATGAGTTCAAACTACCCATTTGTGTTAGCCGGATCGATAGTCTTTGTGCTAGCCGGATTGATAGCCAAATGCAGCTTATTTGTGTTAGCCAAATTGATAGTCTTTGTGCTAGCCGGATTGATAGCCAAATACACCTCACTCACCCATTTGTGTAAGCCAGATCGATAGTCTTTTTGCTAGCTGGATTGATAGCCAAATGAACCTTATAGGAGAACTTCTAGGAAGTTGGCAAACTCCTACACCCATACACTGTTACTTATATCATTTTATGATATCACCCACCCACACGTTAACGTTTGAGTTCATGAGAATTAGAACAATATATCAAACAACATTATCACCATTTCAAATATGATTGTAATTGACAGGCAATCATAAACTTGTGTTCAACTGTTTAGCATACAAATTCTATGGATTTCACTCAATCTTTGACCCGGTTAAGGAAAACAAACAAACAAACTACAGTTGCATAACAACGTAACCCACTACTTATTTTCATCAATATTTGTAATATTTACAATTATCATTTCACAATTGAAACTATTGGAATCAACTGTTTTAGTTACAAACTCTATGAACTCACCAACCTTTGTGTTGACACTTTTAGCATGTTTATCTAAAGTCCATAATGAACGAGGATGGCACGGAGGAGCACGGATATTTCAAGAGGGCTATAAATTTTATTATCATTCGAAAACTTATTTTGTAAATCTTACAACTACTGGGACCACATTTTGTAAACTCTAATATTCGAATGGTAAATCTTTTAAAACGACTAAAATAGAGATCATTTCTATCATTATAACTGTTGAGCCATGAGTAACGCCCAGTTTGAATTTCCGCTGTGCACCACGAAATTGGGGGTGTTACAGATTCGTATCAGAGCAATAGTTATAGAGAAACGGGTCTAATTGAGACCTAAAACTGCTTCTTCACAAAAATATTTTATAGGTTTTCGCTCTCCGTGCCTTCCATCTTCCAGATGATTATGTGACTTCTAGGTAAATTATGCTACACGAACACTTTGGTATATTGATATATACATATTCGACATGCTTTCGAATCACTTTACACAAAGAACAGAATAAACATACATCTGCGTCTGCCTATTCTAGGGCATTACGACACAACCACACTTCCCTGATCATGTACCTACTCATACACTTTTGTGGTCAAGGAAACTTCCCCCAGGACATTGTAATTGATTTCAATGGTCTTTCCTACAACCCAGACATTGTAATTTATACAATGGTCTCATTTATTTTTCAAAGCACTGTAAGTCCTACAGTGGTCTCTATTACATCCCTAAACACTGTAAATGAAACAGTGGTCTCACTTATTTCTCAAACATTGTGAGTTGCACAATGGTCTCACCTATTTCTCAGACATTGTGAGTTGCACAATGGTCTCATTTATTTCTCAGACATTGTGTGTTGCACAATGGTCTCAATTATGTCTCAGACATTTTAAATGATTACAATGATCTGTAAACTTCTCATGACTTTATATTATTTTACATGAAACCTGTCACAAGCTATTGATTTCCTTGGTAGAAATTGAGGATATGAAATTTCTAAGGAACAAAATGATTCATCATCTACAAAAACTGAAGTTCAGCAACTTCCTCTAGATTCATCAAGTTTCTCTTCCGAAACTTTCATTGTTAAAAATATATGATTCTAACCCAGTGTGGACTATTTTCTTTTCCACATGTATGAGTGTTTTGTCAGAAATTCTTAAGTAGGATGATTCACAATTTTTTTATTTGAATGGATTTAGACGCCTCTTTTTTTAAATAAAGAAATTGTGAACCACCGAACCATAAGTTTATATTTCTTTATTTAAATTGTTTGGGACGCTTCTCTATGTAAATAACGAATTATAAATAAGTGGGCTTATTTGTATCTGAAATGATATGAGTACGAACTCGAGAATCTCAAGAATTCATAAAAATATATGGAAAGCACAAATAACGTAAATTTTATTAGAATCCACGAACATTAATACATAACTATATAATTAGCACTGGTTGTGCTAATGTTACAAAGATCACTAAGTAAGGTATAGAATCGCCAATTGGTTGATCCTCCAAGCTAATGAATTACACCACTACACCTATGAGAGCGAGAACCACGACTGGATGTAACACCTTGACTATTCTGTAAGATAAATACAAACAAATCTTGTTACACATTCATTCTTATAAATAAAGATTTCCTGAAAACAAAAATAAAACAAATATTTATTTCAACACCTCTACTATCTATTACCCCCATATTTTATCCACGCCGATGGCTAGAACCACGAGTGGTACGAGAAGTGCTAACACCACGACCAGAAATTCAAAATCATCATCTGGAACGTAGGCCAAATAGATGGCAGCGGCAACGACATACACAATCGCAAGAATGGTAACAACATGCGGCATTTTGAAAATATTAATGAGAGAAATATGGGTGGTGGAGGAATGAAAAATTAAAATGGGGTATTTATAAAAAGGAAAGTAGCTGTTGGGCTTCTATTCATAACCGTTGGGTCCACTAGGTGGCGAGACATTCAAATTGTTTCATCTAATGTGAGT
Source organism: Artemisia tridentata subsp. tridentata (assembly GCA_021014915.2). NCBI lineage: Eukaryota > Viridiplantae > Streptophyta > Magnoliopsida > Asterales > Asteraceae > Artemisia > Artemisia tridentata. The sequence goes on from CP139504.1 coordinate 385,250,758, forward strand.
GATCAAACAAAGTTACGTTTTCTTGAATACTGAGTGGAAATTCTTAGATGAACTTTTTCCATGGCTTCTCGTCGGTTGAGTCCTAGTATTAGTCAGAACACTTTTGCTCACCCATCAACACATTAAAAGAACATACTATCCACAGATAACACCCGCTGAACTTCGAGACAAAGTTCCAATTGAGGGGTGGATACTGTAGCAACCTGTAAAATTTCTCAGTGATTTGTAAACGTTAATCAAGTATTAATCACTAATACAGTTCGGTTAACCATTTTATGGGCAGAATTTGAAAATTTTGTTTATTACAAACACATTGATACGTAATTCACAAACACATTGGAACGAGCTCACACACGGACCACGACGAATCCAACACACTTAATATGTACCAAACGGATCCTTATACTATTCCTGGCTCAAGTTTTTGGCCTGTTACTATTCACAAGCCCAACCCAATTTTCTAAGTTTTATTTAATTCTTATATATCACTCGGTTCACTCTCACTCACTTGGCCTCATTTTCTTTTGATTTTGACACACAAGTTACGCAACTTTTTACACATCTCGAATCTCTATACACCCAAGAATTAGTATGTCGACTCTCACCCCCTCATTCGAACATTTGATCACTAAACGAGAGGCAAAGTAAGTCTCACTCGACCACTTGTACAAGTTCACTCAACTTCACACCATTTTTAACCAAAATCGATCTAAACTTAATTTCACCCAGGTCTTTTGATGTTCTATGATCGAAAATGAGTCCAAGAGATTGTTTCTCACTTTCTTCTACAATGTGACACATTAAATGTTGTTTTGGACCTTTTAAGTATGTCGACATATACATATTACATGCCCCTCGACACATAGCCACACACCAAATCCTTCATAATATCTTCAAATATTCTCTAATAGTCCTAAATCTCTACTGCAAATATTACATGTCGAGTTGCATGTGATAAAATACAAAATATAGTGTATAGATGTACATATATACACCATACACACATACACATATTTCCTACTCTCTTAACTCCCATTCACACCTAAGTTTCTATTACATTTCTCTCAAGTTTGTTCACTGCCGAGAAGTCTCAAGACCAGTAGCTTTTCCATAACCATTCGAGCCATATTTCTAGTCTAGAACACACCATTCGATCCTTTGGAGATCATATTAGCAAGAGACGTGCAATCCTATCCTTAATCTATATCATTCGAACGTTAAACTCTCCACCTTTTGAGGTGTTGTAAGTCCTTTGAACACCTTTCCATTCATTTCTAAGTTTTTTTCCAATGTTTCATGCTTATTCATATTTCATTCGAACGTATATTTGCTTCTTATGCATTTATCACATTTCTTATATTTATTTTTCGTTGCATATTCGACCTCGTATATCCAAGGAGGGCTAGTAATCGAGTTACACCCTTGTTCGACATTTACATATTCATTTTAATGCATTTCGAGAACCATTTTAATCATATGTTACTCGTACATATCATAACACATTATTTAAGTCATAAGTTATTTTTGAACCAACTCATTTTAATCGACTAGAAATGGCCATGTTATATCGAATACATACACACAACCTATTGATTTTATTACTCGACATGATTGTTTATAAGCTCAACATATAAGCTGAAGTAATAAGCTCGCGTAACAAGCTCATATAAGCCCTTTTTGAACCTCAAACCAAATGCTACTCGGACTGTTTTGAAACTCACTCTTTTTATCGCATGGGCTTTTAAGCCCAATAAGCAAATTATTAAGCACTCTGTATAAGCTGATCGAATAAGCTCTTTTGTATTGATTTTGTGACCCTTAAATAAGCCCAATACCAGACCCACTTTGTCTTTAAACCCAACAGATCAAAAATCCTTAACGCGCCTTTATTTTCAATCGTTAAGGCCCATTAAGCAGAAAAATAAGCACTTTGGTGAATAAGCAGTTGGATTAGACTCTAATAAGCTTAACAAAGTTATTAAAACTTTCAGAATACATTTCACATTATTTTTGTGAATTTTGGTCTTGTTTTGCAAAATATTCTACAAATCGGGTTAAAAGTGTCAAGTTTGTAAAATTATGTTCTAAACTGTCAATTCAGTAAATTGAGGATGGAAATTGCTAAAACAGTAAACATGAAGCTTAAAATGTAATATTTCACCATTTTTGGACTTAAAATGTAACCAAGGACTAACGATGCAAAACTAACTTTGTTAGGGTAAAAAGTGTAAAACGTTTATAAGTACAAGGACGAAACAATAACTTTATTCCATATTCATTTCTATTTCATAATTTACACTTTCCCACTCACTCACGTGCATTTTTACAATTTGTACTATATTTTATCACGTAACGTTTATACGCTTATATAACGAGTTTTTAACGAATAACTTAACGTTTCGTTCAACCACTTTCGAGGAAATGATAATTATGATTTTAATAACATAAAAACAAGATAATATTATATATAATATTATTTTTGAACTTTAAGCATTTTAAGCATATCACTCACTCTCATCACACACCAAATTGTTATCCGTTACACATTTTCACCATCATTATTCGTATTAAGTCAAACGGTCAAATTCTCAGATTTCAATATTATTCAGCTCGTGTGTTGGAGCTGTTCCTGTAATTCACTTGATTTCACATTTCACCTGTACCAGTTGCACTTAAGGTGAGTCATAGCCCCACTTTTACTCGTTTAATGACTTTATACTCTTTGGGGGAGATACATGCTGGTTTTACTTACAAATTTTACTCGTTTACTTTAAACGTGGTACATGATTGATGAAACACTCTATTTGTTTATTGAAACTTAATACTTGCTTTTACTTGCAGGAGTACTTTAAACTTTTATGAATTACCATGATTTCAAACTACCCATTTGTGTTAGCCGGATTGATAGTCTTTGTGCAAGCCGGATTGATAGCCAAATGAATCTTATTTGTGTTAGCCGGATCGATAGTCTTTGTGCTAGCCGGATTGATAGCCAAATATACCTCACTCACCCATTTGAGTTAGTCGGATCGATAGTCTTTGTGCTAGCCGGATTGATAGTCAAATGCACCTTATAGGAGAACTTCTAGGAAGTTGGCAAACTCCTACACCCATACACCGTTACTAATATCATTTTATGATATCACCCACCCACACGTTAACGTTTGAATTCATGAGACTTAGAACAATATATCAAACAACATTATCACCATTTCAAATATGATTGTAATTCACAGACAATCACAAACTTGTGTTCAACTGTTTGGCATACAAATTCTATGGATTTCACTCAATCTTTGACGCGGTTAGTGCAAAAAAACAAACAAACTACGTGTGTATAACAACGTAACCCACTACTTATTTTTATCAATATTTTTATTATTTACAATTATCATTTCACACTTGAAACTATTGGACTAAACTGTTTTACTTACAAACTCTATGAACTCACCAACCTTTGTGTTGACACTTTTAGCATGTTTATCTCAGGTCCATAATGAACGAGAATGGCACGGAGGAGCACGGATATTTCAAGAGGGCTATAAATTTTATTATCATTCGAAAACTTATTTTGTAAATCTTACAACTACTCGGACCTCATTTTGTAAACTATGATATTCGAATGGTAAATCTTTTAAAACGACTAAAATAGAGATCGTTTCGATCATTATAACTGCTGAGCCATGAGTAACACCCAGTTTGAATTTCCGCTGCGTATCACGAAATTGGGAGTGTTACAGATTGGTATCAGAGCTATAGTTATAGAGAAACGGGTCTAATTGAGACCTAAACTATAACTGCTTCTTCACAAAAATATTTTATAGCCTTTCGCTCTCCGTGCCTTCAATCCTCCAGACGATTATTTGACTTCTAGGTAAATTATGCTACACGAACACTTTGGTATATTGATATATACATATTCGATATGCTTTCGAATCACTTTATACAAAGAACAGAATGAACATACATCTGCGTATGCCTATTCTAGGGCATTACGACACAACCACATTTCCCTGATCATGTTCCAACTCATACACTTTTGTGGTCAAGGAAACTTCCCCCAAGACATTGTAATTGATTTCAACGGTCTTTCCTACTACCTAGACATTGTAATTTATAAAATGGTCTCATTTATTTTTCAAGGAACTGTAGGTCCTACAGTGGTCTCAATCACAACCCCAAACACTAACAGTGGTCTAACTTATTTCTCAAACATTGTGAGTTGCACAATGGTCTCACTTATTTCTCAGATATTGTGAGTTGCACAATGGTCTCATTTATTTCTCAGACATTGTGTGTTGCACAATGGTCTCAATTATTTCTTAGACATTGTAAATGATTACAATGATCTCAAAACTTCTCACGACTTTATATTATTTTACATGAAACCTGTCACAAGCTATTGATTTCCTTGGTAGAAATTGAGGATATGAAATTTCTAAGGAACAAACTGATTCATCATCTACAAAAGCTGAAGTTTAGCAACTTCCTCTAGATTCGTCAAGTTTCTCTTCCGAAACTTTCATTGTTAAAAATCTATGATTCTAACCCAGTGTGGACTATTTTCTTTTCCACGTGTATGAGTGTTTTGTCAGAAATTCTTAAGTAGGATGATTTACAATTTCTTTATTTGAATGGATTGGGACGCCTCTTTATTTAAATAAAGAAATTGTGAACCACCGAACCATAAGTTTATATTTCTTTATTTAAATTGTTTGGGACGCTTCTCTATGCAAATAACGAATTATAAATAAGTAGGCTTATTTGTATCTGAAATGACATGAGTACGAACTCGAGAATCACAAGAATTCATAAAAATATATGCAAAGCACAAATAACTTAAATTTTATTAGAATCCACGAATATTAATACATAACGATATAATTAGCATCGGTAGTGCTAATGTTACAAAGATCACTAAGTAGGGTATAGAATCGCCAATTGGTTGATCCGCCAAGCTAATGAAAAACACCACTACATCTACGAGAGCGAGAACCACGACTGGATGTAACACCTTGACTATTCTGAACGATAAATACAAACAAATCTTATTACACATTCATTCTTATAAATAAAGATTTCATGAAAACACAAATAAAACAAAGATTTATTTCAACACCTCTACTATCTATTACCCCCATATTTTATCCACGCCGATGACTAGAACCACGAGTGGTACGAGAAGCGCTAACACCACGGCCAAAAATTCATAATCTTCATCTCGAACGTAGGCCAAATCGATGGCGGCGGCAACGACATACACAATCGCAAGAATGGTAACAACATGCGGCATTTTGAAAAGATTAATGAGAGAAATATGGGTGGTGGAGGAATGAAAAATTAAAATGGGGTATTTATAAAAAGGAAAGTAGCTGTTGGGCTACTATTCATAACCGTTGGGTCCACTAGGTGGCGAGACATTCAAATTGTTTCTTCTAATGTGAGTGATCAAAAGAAGTTACGTTCTTTTGAATACTGAGTGGAAATTCTTAGATGAACTTTTTCCTTGACTTCTCATCGGTTGAGTCCTAATATTAGTCAGAACACTTTTGCTCACCCATCAACACATTAAAAGAACATACTATCCACAGATAACAACTGCTGAACTTCGGGACAAAGTTCCAATTGAGGGGTAGATATTGTAGCAACCTGTAAAATTTTCCAATAATTTGTAAACGTTAATCAAGTATTAATCACTAATATAGTTCAGTTACCCATTTTTATGGGCAAATTTTGAAAATTTTGTTTATTACAAACACATTGATATGTAATTCACAAATACATTAGAACGAGCTCACACACGGACTACGACGAATCCAACACACTCATTATAAACCAAACGGATCCTTATACTATTCTTGGCCCAATTTTTTGGCCTGTTACTATTCACAAGCCCAACCCAATTTTCTAAGTTTTATTTAATTCTTATATATAACTCGGTTCACTCTCACTCACTTGGCCTCGTTTTCTTTTGATTTTGACACACAAGTTATGCAACTTTTTACACATCTCGAATCTCTATACACCCAAGAATTAGTATGTCGACTCTCACCCCTCATTCGAACAATTGATCACTAAACGAGAGGCAAAGTAAGTCTCACTCGACCACTTGCACAAGTTCATTCAACTTCACACCATTTTTAACCAAATCGGTCTAAACTTAATTTCACCCAGGTCTTTTGATGTTCTATGATCGAAAATGAGTCCAAGAGATTGTTTCTCACTTTCTTGTACAATGTGACACTTTAAATGTTGTTTTGGACCTTTTAAGTATGTCGACACATACATATTACTTGCCCCTTGACACATAGCCAAACCAACACACTAAATCCTTCATAATATCTTCAAATATTCTCTAATAGTCCTAAATCTCTGCTGCAAATCTTACATGTCGAGTTGCATGTGATAAAATACAAAATATAGTGTATAGATGTACATATATACACTATACACACATATACATATTTCCTACTCTCTTAACTCCCATTCACACCTAAGTTTCTATCACATTTCTCTCAAGTTTATTCACTGCCAAGAAGTCTTAAGACCAGGAGCTTTTCCAAAACCATTCGAGCCATATTTCGAGTCTAGAACACACCATTCGATCCTTTGGTGATCATATTAGCAAGAGACGTGCAATCCTATCCTTGCTCTATACCAATCGAACGTTAAACTCTCCACCTTTTGAGGTGTTGTAAGTCCTTTGAACACCTTTCCATTCATTTCTAAGTTTTTTTTTCCAATGTTTCATGCATATTCATATTTCATTCGAATGTATATTTGCTTCTTATGAATTTTTCACATTGCTTATATTTATTTTTCGTTGCATATTCGAACTCCTATATCCAAGGAGGGCTAATAATCGTGTTACACCCTTGTTCGAAATTAACATATTCATTTTAATGTATTTCGAGAACCATTTTAATCATATGTTACTCGTACATATCATAACACATTATTTAAGTCATAAGTTATTTTTGAACCAACTCATTTTACTCGACTAGAAATGGCCATGTTATATCAAATACATACACACAACCTATTGATTTTATTACTCGACATGATTCTTTATAAGTTCAACATATAAGCGGAAGTAATAAGCTCATGTAACAAGCTCATATAAGCCCTTTTTGAACCTCAAACCAAACGTTACTCGGACTGTTTTGAAACTCACCCTTTTTATCGCATGGGATTTTAAGCCCAATAAGCAAATTATTAAGCACTCTGTATAAGCTGATTGAATAAGCTCTTTTGTATTTATTTTGTGACCCTTAAATAAGCCCAAAACCAGGACCACTTTGTCTTTAAACCCAACGGATCAAAAATCCATAATGGGCCTTTGTTTTCAATCGTTAAGGCCCATTAAGCAGAAAAATAAACACTTTGGTGAATAAGCAGTTGGATAAGACTCAAATAAGCTTAATTAAGTTATTAAAACTTTCGAAATACATTTCACCTTATTTTTGTGAATTTTGGACTTATTTTGTAAAATATTCTACAAATCGGGTTAAAAGTGTCAAGTTTGTAAAATTATGTTCTAAACTGTCAATTCAGTAACTTGAGGATAGAAATTGCTAAAACAGTAAACATGAAGCTTTCAATGTAATATTTGACCCATTTTGGACTTAAAATGTAACCAAGGACTAACGGTGCAAAACTAACTCCGTTAGGGTAAAAAGTGTAAAATGTGTATAAGTACAAGGACCAAAAAGTAACTTTATTCCATATTCATTTCTATTTCATTATTTACACTTTCCCACTCACTCACGTGCACTTTTACAATTCGTACTATATTTTATCACGTAACGTTTATACGTTTATATAACGAGTTTTTAACGAATAACTTAACTTTCGTTCAACCACTTTCGAGAAAACGATATTTATGATTCTAATTACATAAAAACAGGATAATATTATATATAATATTATTTTTGAACTTTAAGCATTTTAAGCATATCACTCACTTTCGTCACACACCAAATCGTTATCCGTTACTCATTTTCACCATCATTATTCGTATTAAGTCAAACTGTTAAATTCTCAGACTTCACTATTATTCAGGTTGTGTGTTGGAGCCGTTCCTGTAATTCACTTGATTTCAAATTTCACCTTTACCAGTTGCTCTCAAAGTGAGTCATAGCCCCAACTTTTACTCGTTTAATGACTCTATACTATTTGAAGGAGATACATGCTGGTTTTACTTCTAAATTTTACTCGTTTACTTTAAACGTGGTACACGATTGATGACACACTCTATTTTTTTATTGAAACATAATACTTGCTTTTACTTACACGAGTACTTTAAACTTTTACGAATTACCATGAGTTCAAACTACCCATTTGTGTTAGCCGGATCGATAGTCTTTGTGCTAGCCGGATTGTTAGCCAAATGCACCTTATTTGTGTTAACCGGATCAATAATCTTTGTGCTAGCCGGATTAATAGCCAAATACACCTCACTTACCCATTTGTATTAGCCGGATCGATAGTCTTTATGCTAGACGGATTGATAGCTAAATGCACCTTATAGGAGAACATCTAGGAAGTTGGCAAACTCCTACACCCATACATCGTTACTTATATCATTTTATGATATCACCTACCCACACGTTAACGTTTGAATTCATGAGAATTAGAACAATATATCAAACAACATTATCACCGTTTTAAATATGATTGTAATTCACAGGCAATCACAACCTTGTGTTCAAGTGTTTAGCATAGAAATTCTATGGATTTCACTCAATATTTGACCCGGTTATGGCAAACATACAAACAAACTACGGGTGTATAACAACGTAACCCACTACTTATTTTCATCAATATTTTTATTATTTACAATTATCATTTCACATTTGAAACTATTGGAATCAACTGTTTTACTTACAAACTCTATAAACTCACCAACCTTTGTGTTGACACTTTTAGCATGTTTATCTCAGGTCCATAATGAACGAGGATGACACAGAGGAGCACGGATATTTCAAGAGGGCTATAAATTTTATTATCATTCGAAAACTTATTTTGTAAATCTTACAACTACTGGGACCTCATTTTGTAAACTCTGATATTTGAATGGTAAATCTTTTAAAACGACTAAAATAGAGATCGTTTCTAACATTATAACTGTTGAGCCATAAGTAAGTTAAACAAGTAGTTGGGTCTGACCGACGGTGGAGGGGGGGGGTGATGATAGTAGTGGTGGTAAAGTATGCTCATACTCAGGTGATAATGGGGGTGTCGTCCTGATCATATCTGACGGTGATGTAGGGGATAGAGGGGTGGTGATGGTGGTATGATCGGAACTATTGGTAGTCGTACCCTCTTGCGAGGTGTATGCATCCTGATAGGGCCATTGGAGTGGCTCCAAAATGGTGTCATAAATGGTTCGGGCTCATAGGGTTCTAAGATCCTGACTCGTCTGCGCCGGACTACCGGTGCAGGTGGGGGTGATGGTGTACGTAATGGAGTCTCTGAATCAGTTGCAAGCAGCCACTGCTGAGTCTGCATATACTGATCATCTGTAAGTGGAGTGTAAGCGGGAGAAACTGGACGGTTCTCTGGGTAAGGTGATGAAATATATGCCCGTCTGGCTTGTACGTACGGGTCCTCTGATATGAGTGAGTTTGGGTTACCTGGTGCAACAGGTGTCATGGGTGGTGTAGGGACGACTTCACCCTCCTTGAAGGGCTCCGTTTCGTCTGATGCGATGTTCGACACTGTAGCAGTCGATGTGTTTGGAACTATGGGTGAGGTGATAGATGATAAGGTATCCTCAGACTCCATGTCCGACGATGAGGTGCTAAGGTGTGATACTGTAGACATGGTACTATAATAACCCGAAAGTAGTAAATGCAAGTAATCAATAACATCAGGTGTGTGAAAATCAATGTGAAATAATCATGTGTGTGAAGATCAATGTGAAATAATCTTGATAGGTAATATACTGAACACAGTGTTATGCAGGCACAGAGGGCGTAAAGTGGTATGCTGTAAAATGATTCATTTTGAAAGTGTAGTTATAGTCCAATGTTTGAAAACATTTGGTTATCTATAACCATGGCTCTGATGCCAATCTGTAACACCCCTAGATTATGAGTTAACAGCGGAATACTAATAGGGGTATTACGGGGAGGATCGTAGTCATAATCATAGAAAACGGCTCAAAAGAGGCGTTTTGAAAGTTATTGTCATTCAAATAATAGTTGAGATACAAAAGTGAAATATCAGAGTTGTGATATCCCATAAAAGGGTGTAGTAGTTTGAAATGAATGACATAATTTATTTTACACCACAAAAACTATTGGGAATTATATTTTGAGTTGATGATGACAAAACATGAAAGATGAAGGGCTTAAGAAGACAAAGGATGAAAGTTTAATAAAAGCAGAAGATCTTTTATATTTTTAGTAAATATCCTTTGTAACCCTAATCTCTATTATATAAAGAGATTAGAGGCGTAGGTTTTAATGTGTGTGTGTCAAGATGTAAACACCAGGAAAGGTGTAGGTTGTGTCTAGGCATCAAGTTCCTACAATGGACGCCTAGGTTTTGTATTATTAGTAGTTATTAGAGATGATGACGAAGAAACCTTGTAGCAATAACATTTGATTCTTTAATTGAATATTCCGCCTTTTGTTTTTATTATCCCTAGATGAGATCTAACCAATTTCGAGCTAAAAGATCTTCTCAATTGGTATTAGAGCCAAGGGGCTCGTGATCGTGGGATTCAACAAGGTTTCATTGGTCGAAGATGGAAGAAAACTAGTAAAATTCGTAACTGGTTCGTACTTTTAAAACTCACTGCAGAGCTGTTTTCAAAGGGGGATAACTTTTTTGTTAACCGTTAGATCGGGCTGAAATTTTTACTGGAGATTCTTCATACATCAAAGAAGCTTTTCACAGGAGGGATCTTCGATCTGAGCTTTAGATCTTCAGGTATAAATTTTTGAAAACTGCTGCAGAGATGTTCATAATTTTTGAATTTTTTAGGGTTTTCTTGAATCACCTTCATGATTTTGGTTCTATTCATGTTATATCATTATGGAAGTTCGTTCTATGCTGGTTATTGTCGCCTATACACCACAGAAAATAGCGTTGCTTATACATATATGCAATTAGGGTTTCTTAAAATTTGTTCTTCTAAAACCCTAAGTTGCTCAATCTATTTGTTATGCTTAATGGGTGTTTCATGGTTCACGATCTGATGTTCAAAGAAGTAATATGGAGTTGGTGCGTTGGTGATCTAGACGATATATGGTTCGATGATGGTATAATGAAGCAGATACATGTTGCTACTGATGTTACACGAATGGATAGTAAGGTACTACTACTATCTCGGTTTGTACTGCCCGTATTTCATTCGTATTGTTGGTTTTCTAGTTCGTACTGCTCGTCTTTTCGGTTTGTACTGCCAAGATCAACTTAGTACTGCTAGCGAAATCAAGTTTGTATTGTTCGACGATGTTCGAAGTTTCTTCGTTTATCTTGTGTTTCACTAGTGATGCTCGATGGATATTAGTCCTTGCTGATGGTGTGTCATGGTTTGGATATGGTTGTGATGTTACTGGTATTCGATATTTTTTTTAGGAGTAACCTTATTGAAGCTACTGGGAATTATATTGAGTACTATCTGATGTTTCTTGGTTCGAATTCATGCTTGGTCGATGTTCATACATGCAAGTCAGGGAAAGATTACATGCAAGTATGGTGCTGATTCGTGATTATGAAGATCAAGGTTGCATACTTTTTGTTCCCTATTTGATGATGACAAAAAGGCGAAGAAGATTTATATTGAAGATTGCAGCTTGAAGATCTTTGATGGTATGCATGGATTAAAGGGAAGACAACATCATTCATATTAGTTTTGTCATGATCGACTAGGGGAAGATTGTTGGGAATTATATTTTGAGTTGATGATGACAAAACATGAAAGATGAAGGGCTTAAGAAGACAAAGGATGAAAGTTTATTAAAAGCAGAAGATCTTTTATATTTTTAGTAAATATCCTTTGTAACCCTAATCTCTATTATATAAAGAGATTAGAGGCGTAGGTTTTAATGTGTATGTGTCAAGATGTAAACACCAAGAAAGGTGTAGGTTAAGTCTAGGCGTCAAGTTCCTACAATGGACGCCTAGGTTTTATATTATTAGTAGTTATTAGAGATGATGACGATGAAACCTTGTAGCAATAACATTTGATTCTTTAATTGAATATTCCGCCTTTTTTTATTGTTATCCCTAGATGAGATCTAACCAATCTTGAGCTAAACGATCTTCTCAAAAACCATCAGTTTAATGCCCACTCCGTGCCTTGACTGCTCCGTTAATTACCTGAGATAAACGTGCTAAAAGTCAATAAAATTGTTTAGTGAAATCATAGAGTTTGTAATAGTAATCAGTTTGAAACACAAGTTTGTGATTGCTTGTGAATTACAATCATATTTGAAATAGTGATTCTGCAGTTGGATATATTGGTTTAAGTCTCATGAATTCAAACGTTCACGCGTGTGTGGGTGATATCATAAAATGGTATAAGTAATGGTGTCTTTGTGTAGGAGTTTGCCAACTTCCTAGAAGTTCTCCAATAATGTGCATTTGGCTATCAATCCGGCTAACAAAAAGGTTATCGATCGGGCTAACACAAATGGGTAGTTCTCAAATAGTGTGTATTTGGTTATCAATCCGGCTAACACAAAGGCTATCGATCCAGCTAACACAAATAAGGTGCATTTGGTTATCAATCCGGCTAGCACACATGCTATCGATCCGGCTAACACAAATGGGTAGTTGTACTCATGGTAATTCGTAAAAGTTTAAAGTACTCATGTAAGTAAAAGCAAGTATTGTGTTTCAATATACGAATAGAGTGTGTCATCAATCGTGTACCACATTTAAAGTAAACGAGTAAAATTTATAAGTAAAACAAGCACGTATCTCCCCCAAAGAGTATAAAGTTATTAAACGAGTAAAAGTGAGGCTATGACTCACCTTGAGTGTAACTGGCAAAGATGAAATGTGAAATCAAGTGAATCATGGGAACGGCTCCAACACACAACCTGAATAATAATGAAGTCTGAGATTTTGACAGTTTTGACTTAATATGTATAGTGGTTGTGAAATGAGTAACGGATAACGATTTGATTTGCGATAAGTGTGAGTGATATGCTTAAAATGCTTAAAGTTCAAAAATAATATTATATATAATATTATCTTGTTTTTATGTTATTAAATTCATAAATATCGTCTCCTCGAAAGTGGTTGAACCAAACGTTAAGTTTATTCATTAAAAACTCGTTATATAAATATAAACATAACATGATTAAATATATTGAACGAATGGTAAATATGCACGTGATTGAATGAGAAAGTGTAAAATATGAAATAGAAATGAATATGGAATAAAGTTACTGTTTGGTCCTTGTACTTATACAGATTTTACACTTTCTACCCTAACGGAGTAAGTTTTGCACCGTTAGTCCTTGGTTAATTATATTTTCACTTTTAGTCCAAAAAGGTTCCAAAATGTCATTTTAAGCCTCTTGTTAATTGTTTGAACATTTTCTACCCTTATTTTATTGAAATGACAGTTTGGGATATCATTATGTAAACTTTACACTTTTAACCCGAATAGTAATATATTTTGCAAAACAAGTCCAAAAATCACAAAAATAAGGTGAAATGTTTTCCGAGAGTTTTAATAACTTTAAAAAGCTTATTAGAGTCTAAACAAGCTGCTTATCTTCTAAAAGTGCTTATTTCTTGCTTAATGGGCTTTAACGTGTACAAAACAAAGCCCATTAAAAAATATTGATTCGAGGGGTTTGGAAATAAGGTGGGACTGGTTTTGGGCTTATTTAATGGTCTTAAAAACATAACAACTGAGCTTATTAGGACAACTTATCGAGAGTGCTTAAAAACAGCTTATTGGGCTTTAAAGCCTAATCGTATAAACAAGGGTGTTTAGGGACAGTTTTAAGTAGCGATAGCTTTAGGCTTTAAAAAGGACTTTCAAAAGCTTATGAGGTGAGCTTATTTTACTAGCTTATTAGTTTGACTTATGAAGAATTAGTTCAAGTAATAAAAATGATATGTTATACGTATGAATTGGATTATACAAGGTCATTCTTAGTCGAGATAATGAGATGGTCCAAAAATGAATTATGACTTATAATTGTGTGATATGAAATAAAAGATTCAACATATGATAAAAATGAGTCTCGAAATGCATTATAACGTGAATGTAAGTGTCGAATAAATGTAAGACTTGTGTTTTCTAGCCATCCATGAAGGAGGTCAAACGTTTATACGCATAAATAAATAACAAGAAACGTAAATAATGTATCAAAAGTAAAATACGTTCGAGTAAAATATATACGATGCATGGAATGATAAAAATCATAGGAAAGAATGGAAAATGAGTTTAAAGGACTTACAACACCCTTAAGGTGGTGAGTTATACGTTAGAATGATCTTAGAACTCGAATGGAATGCAAGAAGTTTGCTAGAGTGATCACAAAGTGTCGAGTTCGACTTGGAAATGGTTCAACCGAATGGAGAATTGGTCCCTGCTTCCTTGTGAGTCTCGGCAGTGAGGATTTTTAGTGAGAATTAAGTGAGTGAGTTTGTCAAGTGTGAAAGGGAGTTAATGAGTGAATGAAATATGTGTATGTTTCGTATATATGTACTCGTACATAAGTTTATATTGTATAATAAGGATACAACTTGGGTTGGCAGAGATTTGGGAAGATTTGGGAATATATCACCTGTTAGAGTTTTGGAAAAATATTAAATCGTGTATGACTAGAATTGAACCCGGGACTGAGGGATTGCACACTTTACGTATGAATGATCAAAGGAATAATTAATATGTATAATTGTTATATATTTTAATTATTTGAACACAATATATAACTAACAGACATTAAAGTAATTAATAGAATTGACTAATGACTGTTAGTAAATAAAGGAGGGGGTGAAGTGTCAAGTTTTGAAACCAGAGGATGTATTATGCTCAAACTTGGAGAACAAGTTTGGAGGCTATATATACAAACTCAAAACCTTCAAAAGTTCGACACTAATAATAACCTAAAAAAGGCATGATAGAAAATATATACTCAAAGTCATCCGATTTTCTTATTCATGCATGTATCGTACAGTGCACTATTATTACAATTTCATATGCTATGATTCGTACTGTGTATGATTCATATGCTATGTTTGACTTTATGATTTAGACTGCATGTATCGTACATTGTGATATTATATATATTGACTGACAATGTATAGTATCTTTGTAATATGTAAAAGATATGCATCTTACACCATATGTATCGTACAGTATGGGTGCAAGAATGATTTCAGTATTTACTTCCTTCTTGAATAATTGATTCAAGGTTTATTAAACAAAATAGTTTTGGTTTAATGATTGTGTTCATTCACTAGCATCAGCCTTTGGTTGCTTTTATAGTACGTGTGTACAAGATCTCGGATATAACATACTTTTGTTATTCATCTTGGATTATGGAACAAAAAGGTAAGGGGTTCCACGTTAATCCGTTTGATTGATCAAGTGAAGAAAAGAGAAGTTTTGATCTTTGTTTAGCTAAGATCAAGGTATGTTTTCCTTTATGTTTTCGTTATTACTTTATACATGTTAATTAATGATCCTTGCTTCCGCTGTATATGTGCTTTGATGTTTATGGTTTATTATTTATTTGAATGTCAAGTTATTTAAAACCAACAGTGGCATCACGAGCCGTTTAACATGTAATTGTAATTATCGAAATACATAATAAAAATCAAATCTTGATTTGGATTTACATGTTTTATTAGTCGTTTTTTTTAGGATTTTATTCTAGATCTTAAAAAAAAAATATTCTAACTATACAATTAGGAAGGGGGTTCGACCCTCTTTTGTTAAAAAGATAGTTTTGTAACCCTAATTAGAACATGTTTATGTGATTATTTGAATAAGGGTTACGTTCCTGTTTAATCCATGATTTTTTCATGCAAAGAAATCATGGATTAAGGTTTATTTTTATTTGCTACATGTTTTAGATAGATCTAAAATTAGGGAAGACCCTAATTAAATAAATTAATGAATCAGTTATGTGCTACATGGTATTTAATTAATTAAAACTTACGCGGTCAAGTTATTTGACGTCTGTGGACTATTGGGCACAATGAGCTCGAAAACCAATGGGAGTTTTATTAATTATATACATTATTACTCACATATAGATTATTAATAGGATTTATCAAAAGGGTTTGCATCTGGCTATATGTTTTAATAGTTAAGATCATATATGTGTTATTTGTGGTTATTTATTTTTTGTTAAAAATTACTTGTTCTTATTTGTTTAAATTATCTATGAATTGTAAGCAAAAAGAGGGTAGTTTTTGGAATAAAAATAAATGGACCTAATAACTTTGAAACCCTGTTGTAGTAAATTTTTAATTGCCAAGTCTTATGTGCCGATAGTGGTTCGCTTCGCACGGTAATTTGCTCCCAGGCGAGACTAGCAATTTAATAATTTACTACATTATTTTGAGCTTTAAAATCATAAATTGTTAATTGATTGATGCGACTGTACATGATGGTCGAAGCGGCGGACCTAGTTTTGACAAACTAAAAAGTGGGTATAAGGAGGCTTGACATTAAATTGTCATCCGAAAGGGGCGCGTTTTTAATTAGCTTCGGCGGACGTTTGCCCCTCCGCTCGCCTGTGAGTCAAAATTAGACTTACCAAGTACACCATTGTAATGTACGAAGCATCTTAAGGCAATGTTGTAAGTTTCTCAATGCCATCGATTAAAATTTTGTTTATTTAAGCTTATGAATGAGTAATTAAAAATTGTTTTGTAAAACTTATGATACAAAGTTGAGTGCATGCTTCTTTGTACATATTTTGATTGTCACATCAAAATAAATACCCTAAAATTTAAGTCACGTGCTATCTAATTATAAGAGACACTTGGAATTAATATCTGGCGTAAGTGAGACCTTGACACAGATATTAATGACAAGGTAAATTACATACTTTTATTGCCAGCAGATCAACTGAGTGTAATAAGAATATGTGAATTTACAAGTTTCTAAATTAGATGACTTAATTAAGTTATAAGTGAGACCTTGAGACTTAAAGCATGAGATGGGAAGAAACATGCTTACATTGCAAATTGTTTGGCAAATGTAATTCCCATAAATTTAGGAGTCGGAAAATTATTTCGCGATTATTATACGACAAGTTACCATCTTTTGTACTTCCACTGCTAGCAGATCAAATGATGTGGTGGAACTATGAAAATTTGGATCCTAGTTTTCAAGGAAATTAAATGGATATATTGTATTTCATGGGTAATTTTCTTTTCTTGAAAAATTAATTATCGAAAATACTAAAATTGAATTTTGTAAATTCTTTTAATGTATTAATGCAACGTTAAAAAACCGTAAACGTGGGGCATTCTTTTTGTGGTAAATTGATCTACACCCGTAGGGGTTTAGGCTAGAGTCAACTTTACTAAAAGAATAAACCAAGTCTACTTTCTTTGAGAAGAGTGAGACTTAAACCATATACCTTTCATGATTGATAAGGGTATAATAGAAAATTAGAATTGTCTAAATTCTAAGAAATAACTCATGGCAAAATTTTAATAGTTAAGAAAATTGCACATTTTATGAGTTATTAAATTAGAAGCTAGACTAGGTACCGCAAAATTGGTAAAAGGCAAACTAGCACACTTTGTCTAGTTGTTGTGCTTTGACCACTTTTAGATACTACATACCATTGTGGGGATGGTAGTCAAATTAAGGAAGAAATTGCATACCCAATTATTTCCATGTTAATTGAATTGATGGATAGTCCATCATTTACAAAGTAGAATACATTCTTTTAGTACCTAAGTAATTGTTACATATGGGATTACTCAAAGGCGTAGGAAAGTAAATAGCACATTATTTGCTTTTACTGGATATGAAACACTAATAATGTTGTCAAATCCAGTGGGAGCATTGTGTTATAATTACTGAATTATATATATATTCATGTAATGATCTGTAATTCAGTGGGAGCTACAAGCTTTGATATCTTGGTAGTAACCCAAAATTATCTCTAGAATGTCTTGAGATAATTACTTTCCA
The DNA here is from genome assembly GCA_021014915.2 of Artemisia tridentata subsp. tridentata. Taxonomy (NCBI): domain Eukaryota; kingdom Viridiplantae; phylum Streptophyta; class Magnoliopsida; order Asterales; family Asteraceae; genus Artemisia; species Artemisia tridentata. Next base: position 385,268,900 of record CP139504.1, read on the forward strand.
TTTGTAGACACTTGTGGGTTTAAGGATAGTCATGTACGTTTCCTTACTAGACAAGGTGGTCCTACATCTACTAATATCCATGACACAATCATATTGATCACATTAAACAAATGCGTGACTTGTTGTTTATTTGATTAATGATGCTGTTCCATGCACAAGTGGGAGAAATCTTTATTGTGTGCAAAGAACAACACATAGTAATATGATTCTCTTGACTGTAAGGTAAGAGACTAATGTTCTAATGTGATTTATTCACATCTAATTCATAGAACACTTGGAATTAATATCTGGCGTAAGTGAGACCTTGACACAGATATTAATGACAAGGTAAATTACATACTTACATTACTAGCAGATCAACTGATGTAATGTAACTGTGTTAATTTGCAAGTTCTAAATTAAATTCTTATTATAACAAGTGTCAATCTAATACTACTTCAAATTTGAATATTTATGTATTCTTGGAATGTCATAAATATATGAAGTAATAAATTAACTTGAAATACTATTGAAACCAAATTGTGGTGTTCATGATTACTTTAGTTATGCATATTTATATTTTATTGTAAATTTATAAATATGTAGTCTTTTAATTGTTACAAGACTTATAATAAAGTAAGACGTTAACTTGTTATGTTTTTTAATTAAAACATATACAAGAAGTCATTGAGTTGATCAATGATTTACAACGTATATTGGGTTTATAACAGTTTATGTCTTCTTGTTAAGACATGGACATGAAGTGACTTGGTCAAAAAGTACTTAAGTTATATAGCATGCAATTGGTTTGGAAAATCTATTTCACCATTCACTTGATTTAGTTGGTAAATAGGTGAGCCAAAACAAAATTTATTTATCTTACATATTGTAAGATTGTCTTACAATATTAATCCTAATGAAATACATAATGTTTATGGTTGATCCGTGCTGAACACACTTATAAATAAATGCAGACAGCGGATACGCGTGAATAATTACAAATCACCCCTTTGTGAAAAAGGATGCTTGCAAAAACTCACGTTCGTGTGTAGTGTGTAGTCAGGTAAGTAATTACCCGAATCGTTTCCCAACGAGGTGTGAATGGGCAAACTGTGAAAAGCTAGGATTTAGAGTGATTGATGTGATTGGATATTTTTGATTTTGCTTTATTTAATAATTCTAAATAACAATTTAAAAACAGATATGCACAAGAAAATTAAACGCGAATAAAAATAAACTAAAACGCGTAACGGGAAGGCTAAAATGGGACAAAAACTAAAATTTATGAAATTAAAATTTAAAAATGTAAAATTACTTAAAACTTATTTAAAAATTAAAATTATATTTTTTTTTTATACTTTTTATCTATTTATTATTAATTATTTATTTATTTAATTACTTATTAAACTATTTAAATTTATAAAAACTACTAAATGAACAAAGAAAATTCTAAAACTTTTTCTATAAATATTATTAAGTAAATAGAAGCTAAGAAAATTATAAAAATGAAGCTTACTTAATTAAAATTTAAAAAGATAAATTCTATTAAATAGAAGCTATCACTATTTTTCTATTTTTGATTTTTCTTAAGGTCTAAAAATGTAATTATATTTTTCCTAGATTACAAATGACAAAAGAAAATTATGAAAATTAAAATTAGATTTTTCTGATTATTATTTTATTTATTATGATTTAATTACTATTATAAACTAATTAAAAAGATTAAAAATATTAAATGACTTAGGAAAATTATGAAAAATTCTGAGTAAATCTAAAATAATATTTAAAAGATAGGAAAAATAAAATCAAAAGTTTAATAAGCCTGGAGAGCTGATTTGGGCAGATAAGCAATAAGCAAATAAGCTAAAAATAAGCTAATGAGCACAAAACTTAACCAAATGCTCAGGAAAGGTTTAATATACTTAAATAAACACAAAACAACTTGAAAAATACAAATAAGTACTATGAATTAAGCTGAAAAGAAGGCAAGCAGATGCAAAGTTTCAGAAGAAACTTAGAAAAATTGCTAACTTTCAAGGCAATTTAAGCACTCTAAATAAGCACTGAGATGCAAACTTATGGGGGCAAACTTGAGCTAGTAGTATGAGCTTTCCAGAAAACTAAAAAGCAGACCCTGAGCTTATGTAAATAAGCCACAAAATGGATGAGATCAGCTGCTTCAGCAACTCAGTGTATGCTGAGTTGCTTGTGCAGAGGTGATCAAAAGAGCACAGGCCAAAAGGCTTTCAACCAACCTTTGTGGCTAATCTAATTGGACTCAAATGAACTCAAACAAGTAATAAAAAAGGACAAAATGAGCTTATAGCTATATATGGCTTATTTGGCCTTTTGAAAGTCTGAAATTCCCACAGGGCACTCAAATATGGATTTTTTTTATTGAAATGGCTTTTTAAAACCTAGAAACAGCATATAATGGTCATAATAAGCTTAATCAAAGTTGGGCCAAATGCAAATCTACAGTAAAACTTAGTTTGACCTTTTGACTGCACAAAACCAAACAACCCTTTATAAGGTGTCTGTTTTGGATTTTCAAAGGAAATAGAAAATTTGACCAATGATTGCTAATTTTTACTGACTAAACAACTTATAAGAACTATAATAAGCAACTTATAAAACAGAATTAAGCAATTTATTAAGCTATACTATAGTTGACTGATTTTGACTTTTTTAGAGTTTTTAAGGAAAGAATTGAAACAAGCTAATTAATACTGATAATATAGATGAAACAAGTCCACAAACTACTAATAAGCAAGAATCTATAAGATTAAGCTATAAATAAGCTAATTAACAGTAACTTGAGAAATGATGCAAAATATAGGGATTTGCTTACAACTGAGGTAGCTATGGAACTGAGAGAACAAGGACTAGAACCAATCTAGCTTGTCAGAAACAAGCTAGAAAACCCAGAAAATCCTCCAAGATTAGCTTATATCACCTAGAACAGCTTAATGGCTACCAGGTTGACTTTCATTGACTTTCTTGGATTTCTTGGTTTAGAACTGATTTAAACTAACACAAGCTCACAGTAAGCTATAATAAGCTTATATAAGCTCATGTAAATAGATAACAAGCTTTTCCAAACAACATTTAAATCGGTACGAATTATAATAGAACTTGAAATTATAAAGTAACTGAAATTAAATGCAAGATACAATAAAATAAGATCAAAATGACTGTAAATGACTTGTATTAATGACTGGGAATGAAAATTACAATAAGGAGAGACAAATAAGTAAATGACGATTTAATAAAAATTAACTACTCTTTTAAATCCTATTACATTGATCTATATATACAAAATACAACTGGGAAACCCTTAGCCGACTTCTCTGATCACTTCTACACCCTTTGATTAGCTTGAATTCATCCCAATCGTTGAAATGCATTTTTAGCGCCAAAAGTAAAGATAGTGGATTGAGCAGGTTTATAGCATTAAATGCATTTGGAGAGGTGGAGAAGAAGCTTTTAAAGCTTTTGGCATTGTTAGGTGAGTGGGATAGGATGGGCGTGGTTTTGCAGAGATACTATGGGTGAGGTTGTTTTGGCGGGTTTGTGAGGTTGAAGACAGTTTGACCGAAGTCAAACTGGTATTTAAATACCAGGGTTGGGTCGGGTTTATTTAATAAAAGGAAGTTGGGCTTGGGCTGGGTTGGTTGTGGACTGGGTTTATTAATAAGGATAGTGGGTTGGGTTTAGTAATTATAAAGGTTGGGTTATTTTTGTTTAGGATCCGGATTTTGGTTTTAGTATAATTACAAGGACCAAAGTTGTAATTACTGATTTTATGAAGGGTTGAGTTGTAAGTTTCCAAAATTATCAAAAGGACCAATCTTGTCAAGTGTGAATAGTACAAGGGTATAAAACATAATTTTTCATTTTTAAAACACCCGAGGACTAATTTTGACATTTTTCAAACTTGGGGGACCAAAGTTGTAATTTTATGAAACTTTGCACCAAAGGACTTATTATGTAATTTTATGATTCTTAAAGGACCTTTGATGACTTTTCCTGTTTTTAGAATAACCAGGGACTAGTTTTGACAACTTTTGAAAGTTGAGGGACTGAAACTGCCAATTATGCAAACTTTGTTCGTTTTTTATCTGTTTTTAAATATTTTGCATCTGAAACATATAAAACACAATTTTGGGATAATTTCAGTATTATGATGCATTTCTGAGTGTTTTTGGATGTTTTGGCAGCTCAGATTAGGTAAAAATGATAAGTATTCACACACTCATCAATCCCCCACACTAAACTATTGCTAGTCCCTAGCAATCTTTTATGAAGTTTTAATGGATTTTTCTCTTTACCAAAAGCCATTACTTCTGGAGTAGCCAATGTTTCAGTATGTGATACTTTGGTACAATGATAACCAAATGATTTTGAGCAAATCATCAGCTGTCAACGGTTTTGACTTGTCTTAACCAAAAGCCGTTTGCTTCTGGACTAGCCAACTCTTAGATAAAATACAGTTATTATCTTTGGTGAGCTGATTACCAATATGGTTTTTCACTGCCTTTACCACAAGCCATAACCTTGCGGGCTAGCCAACTCTTCACTTATGAAGATATGGTGAGTCGAATACCATACAATTTTCGGCAAATTGTCAGCCATAAACGGATTTGATATATCTTTACCAAGAGTCGTTTGCTCTTGGATTAGCCAATCCTTATGTGGGTTAGACATGGCGGACTGATAACCATTTATTGCGTTCTAAGTGAGAAAAAATTTTAAAATTTTGGCTAAAATGGGGGTACTAGATGGTACATTTGATCAAATTCGCAAGAATTCCCCCCCACACTTAGAACTGAATATTGCCCTCAATATTCAAAGAACCGGTTGTTAAACCAACACTTAGAACGTGAAAGGGAAATACTAATAGCCATTATTTCATATACACTTTTTTTTTTTTTTTTTTTTTTTTTTTTTTTTTTTTTTTTTTTGACTGTACATATTTACAACATGTGGGGCATCTCCCCCACACTTAGGTGAAACATGGGTGAAAACCCATATTTTGCTATTGTTTTTATTAACCGAGTCGCTAGCTTGACTCGACCCCGAATTCATTGGTTCATGGGGAAGTAAGTGGAAGAAACCATCTCCATCGGCCTTTCATTAAAAATGCTTGGTTAACCAATTGAGCATAGGAAAGTTCCACACCGATGAGATAAATCCGACATTTAAACCAATGTTAGATGGACAATGCCGGGGTCAAAAGTAATATCCTCACTCCCGATTGAGTGAAAGATAGGGGAAATCACCGGGTAGGTGAAGGGAAGAAGAGAGATCTGAATAGCAATTAAGACAAGAACTTCCTCCTCAAGATTTGTATATTCAAGTGGAGGAGGCAAGTCCTTAAACTTGATCTCCGAAAATTAGTCAGTTTTCTCAACTGACTTGATTTTCTTATTATGAAGTTCAACGGGAGGGAGAGGAGAAAAATTGTCCTGATTCAACAATTTCTCAAGAAGAAGAATATCTCCCTCCAGATCAATCTCAGCGTTATCAATTCCTTCAAGAAATGAATCACACTTGAGAAAAGCCTCGATCTCTTCCAAATTGGAATCACTTCCCTCAAATGGAGTGAGAGAAGGGGAAGAGTCGGAAATGAAAGGTAGAGAAGATGTGGTGGGATTACCACTCACAGAATTATGAAAATAACCAACACTTTGTTGAGAGTACTCCTCTGAAGCAATGTCAATGACATCTATTCGGTTAACCGATGCAGAATTATAATTTGAGGAGTACCTCGAAGTTTGATCATGGTTAAAGGTAACAGCTTCCTTATCCACACGCAAGGTGATCTCATGCTTAAATACATCAATAAGAGCATGGCCCGTTTTTAGGAATCCTCGTCCAAGAATGAGAGGAACTTTTTGATCTACGTCGAATTCAACAACCACAAAGTCAGCTGGAAAATGGAACTTACCTACTTTCACAAACACATCTTCGGCAATGCCGCAAGGATGAGATATGGTTCGATCTGCAAGCTCAAGAGTCATGCATGTAGGAGTAAGAGCCGGAAGAGAAAGTTTCTTCCATACTGAATGAGGCATCAGGTTGATGCTTGCACCAAGATCGGCCAAGGCATAGCATTCAACCATTCCCGGAAATACACATGGTATAAGAAATTTCCCAGGATCTCCAAGCTTCTCCGGAAGCTTTTTCAAGATAACCGCTGAGCAGTTCTCATTTAATGGAGTTTTAGCCATTTCAATCAGTTTTTCCTTGTTGCTTAACAAGTGTTTGATTGCTGATGCAAACTTGGGCATCAGAATAGTAGCATCCGCAAAGCTTATGTCAAAATGTAATTCTTTAAAGATTTGATAGAATTTATCATTTTGTTGACTAGCCTTCTCACGGAGCTTTTGCTCATTTAAGCGCGATGGGTAAGGAATGTAAGGTTTGGATTTAGGGACAACAACTTCAAGAGTCTTAACAGATTCAAAGACAACTCTTGATTTGGATTTTTTCGGGACAACCGGAGGATGGACTTCAGGAATCTTAACAATATCCTCCGTCTCTTTTTCCATTTCAAACAACGGAGGAGGAATAGGGCCAGAGGGCCCCTCATAAGCAGCACCACTCCGAGTGGTGATAGCTTTGACGAAAGTGGTATCTCCGTCATCATCACTGTCATCAAGCACACTGACAGGAACAGCATTGAGCATTTCGGAATAATATCTGGCTGTTCTTTGCTCACTAAGTTTGGTTGACAAACTTTTAACCATAAATCGTGATAGAGTAGAATCTATTCTTGACGGTTGAGGAGCAAGTGGGGGTGTAGATTTTTGGATGACTGAGGGTTGGACATATTTAGTACTTCCATTGTTAGTAGGAAGTACCGGGTCCTTTATCACCTTGAGTCCATCATGAGCTTTACCACTATGTGTAGTGACAGCTTTGAGTTCACCCCTTGGGTTAACAACAGTGTTACTTGGGAGACCTCTCGAAGTAGAAGGTGGATTAAGATGGTCCATGAGACTGGCAAACATATTTTTAACTTCGCTTTGAGAATGATCGATTTTATTTGAAAGCTCAATTCCTTGCTTGTGTATTGAGGACTGAAATTCATTCTTCAAATTAGATATTTGATTTTGCATTGCCTTCATATTGGTCTCATTAACCTTGATGTAGCTATCAAGCTCACTCGAGAGAGGTCTTTGGGAATTAGGAGCAGAATACCCTTGATTACCCCTTTGGGGTGGGTATTGATTGTTCGGGGCATGATATTGATTCTGCGTGTTTTGCCCTCTTTGCTGATTAAGATTATTCCTATTTGGATTATTAGGAGGAGGAAATCCGGGTGGTCCATGCTGATTGCTAGCACGGTAATTTGTTTCCATTTGAGGATGGTATTGACCACCTCCTTGATTGGAAGATCCGGCTAAAGCTTTGACTTCAAATGCATTGCCATCGGTGGCAGTACAATTGTAGTAAGCGTGAGGACCACCACAAGTAACACAAACTTCTATGTTAGGAATATGAATATTCAGTTGAAGACTCGGTCACCCCGAGTACTTAGTAGCACATCATAGCTCGTAGGATAATCAATAATATTATTAGTAGTCTAGTTATTAGTAATATTGTGGAGTGGGTCGGGTCTTTACCCACTGTCAGCTCGCTCCACAGTCCACTAAGGACATATTATGTAGTACTATAAATACACCCTTCCCACCCATGGGAAGGGTTGGACCTTTCAAGCTAATCCAATCTCATATTGTTTCTCTCTCTACAAAGGCTCCCAAACTCTCCTACCTCTCTCTAGAATATCTTCTATTCGATCCAAAACTAAGCCTCATACAAGTGTTTCTTGCATTGTGAATACCCTACAATTGGTATCAAGAGCCATGGTTAGGTCCATGAGAGTTGGTATTCACGGATTTGTGTAGTTTGTGAGGTTTTTTGGTTCGATTTGTCAAGTTACTAATATTTCATTTTGTGCTTTGTTTAGTGATTTAAAGTTGTTATACCTTGTACTTTCTAGCTTAGGAATAGTATAAGAGTAGTATTTAGTACTTGGATTCACAGATTTAAGGTTTGTGTGGTGTTTTTGGGTGATTCGAGTGGTTTTATTTCAAGTGTTCTTGGATGCGGTTTGTGTATTTTGGAAGTTCTTGAACGCTGTTTGTGTCACATCGGGTACGCGGTTTGTCCTTTTACTAGTTTAGGCAAAAGGACAAACAGCATTGAAAGTGACGGGTTTGGAAGTTTGTGCCAACGCGGTTTGTCTCTTAGGTGCATACGCGGTTTGTGTCAACGCGGTTTGTATCTCCAGTGGGAACTCGGTTTGTCTCTAAGGCGCATACGCGGTTTGTGTCAACGCGATTTGTATCTCCAGTGTGAACTCGGTTTGTCTCTTAGGTGCATACGCGGTTTGTGTCAACGCGGTTTGTATCTCTAGTGTGAACTCGGTTTGTCTCTTAGGCGCATACGCGGTTTGTGTCAACGCGGTTTGTATCTCCAGTGTGAACTCGGTTTGTCTCTTAGGCGCATACGCGGTTTGTGTCAACGCGGTTTGTATCTCCAGTGTGAACTCGGTTTGTCTCTTAGGCGCATACGCGGTTTGTGTCTACGCGGTTTGTCTAGGCGGTTTGTGTCTTGGTGATTTTAGAAATTCCCGCGAAAGATTCGATTTCTCGGTTAAATCACAAGATCTGTAAAATCCCGTAGTTACTATGGCTACCACATCTAACACATCATCAGAAGATATTCAAGCAGCAGGATCTGACACTCGTCCACCTATGCTAGATAGGACCGATTATGAGTCTTGGGCACAACGAATAAGACTTTACTGCTTGGGAAAAGATAATGGAGTTAACATTCTTAAGTCAATTGACGATGGACCATATCAGATGGGTACCACCAGAGATGTTGTTACAACTGGTGAAGATGGGACTGTGACTTGGGGCATAGACAGACCTAGAAACTACAATGATCTTAATGAAGAAGAAAAGAAGAGGTATGATGCCGACATTAGAGCCTCAAACATAGTCATTCAAGGTCTTCCAAAGGATGTATACAAGCTCATCAATTTCAACACTGAAGCCAAAGCTGTGTGGGACAACGTTAAGATGCTGTTAGCAGGGTCAGAACTCACAAAGGAAGATCGTGAGTCACAGCTGTATGATGAGTTCGAGCATTTCAAAATGAACCCAGGAGAGAATGTCACAGACTACTATGTGAGATTTCATAAGTTGGTGAATGATATGAGGATGATCAGAATGACTATGCCCAATATCCAACTAAACTCAAAGTTTGTGAACAACATGACTCCTGAATGGGACAGATTTGTTACAGCTGTCAAACTCAACAAAGGTTTAAGGGATACCAACTATGAACAGCTGTATGCCTACCTGCAACAACATGAGAAGCATGCTGTCTATGATCGGGTGCTGAGAGAAAAGTTAAGTCCTTCAACTACAAATGATTCACTAGCGTTCATGACAAATGTTCAACCGACAATCCAACCATCATCCAACCCAAGCTATCATCAACTTCACTCACAAGTACCTGCTATGAGCTCTCAACTTGACTCAGGGTACTCTCAGACCAACAAAATGATTGACAATCTCACCAATCAAGTTTCATTACTGGTTCAACAGTTTCAAGCATCACTTCCTCAGACCAACAATCAGTTAAGGAATTCATCCAACCCACGCAATCTAGCAATGGTGGAGGATGGGAAAATTGTGGTTCAGAATGTGCAAGGGAGAGCTGGTAGAAACATGGGTCGAGGTTATGTGCAGAATAGAGCAGGGAATGCCAATCAGAGGCAAGGGAAACAGATCAAGTGTTATAATTGTGGGGGGCTTGGACACATTGCTAGAACCTGCAATCAACCTAAATGTCCTCAGAACTCAGATTACTTCAAAGACAAGATGCTGTTAATGCAAGCTCAAGAGAATGGAGCGGTATTGGATGAGGAAGAGTTACTGTTCTTGGCAGGAGATGGAGGAAATACTTTTGATGAAGATGTGGATGAGAAACCTGTTCAGGATCTAGCACTTAATGATCCCAACATCTTCAAGGCAGATGACTGTGATGCATATGACTCTGATGTAGATGATGAACCTACGGCTCAAACTATCTTCATGGCTAACTTGTCTTCCCTGGTCTCATCTCCACGTCAAGTTGGTTCGTCTAATGCATCCGTGATATCTGAGGTACTAAAAATTTATGACACATATAATATAGTCGAGGGACAAAAGAATCCCAAAGATGTACAACAGGCAGATGTTTCTGACTCAACTACTGTTGACATGGAAAATAGCAATACTATTTCATATGAACAGTATTTGAATCACAACAACTTACCTGATGTACCAAATGGTGATTCTTTTGTAAATAAAGATGTTTGTGTTGTAAGTAATATAGGTGCCTTAGATAATGCGTGTAAGTTAGATAATGCATATGAGTGCCAAGAAAACAAGTTGCCTGCCCCTGATGATGACTTGATCACTAGACTTAATATCTATAAAGAACAAGTGGCTATGTATGAACAGCGTGCTAAGTTTGAGCTTAATGAACGAGAGCAGAAATTAGAAGGTCAAATGAGTACACTTATTAAAGAGTCTAGAGTAAGAGAAGAAACATTAAAATTAGAGTTGAGTTCTTTGAAAAGTCAGCTAGAACAGTCTGTCAAACAGAAACAGGAAGCACAAAAGTGTGTAACTACACTTAAGCAAGGATTCAAACAAAAAGAAACAACTCTTTTAAATGATTTCTCTAGACTCAAGACGTTAAAAAATAAGCTTGAAGATAAGTTGTACACACAAGATCAAACCATACAAACTGCTCAAATGATTCATAAGCACAGAAAGTTGAGTGATAAGCATAGTAAAATCATGATAGGTGAACCTAAGTCAACCATCCTTAGGGACATGAAAGTACTTCAACCAGCCCTATATGATGGTAATGTGATGCTTATGCCTATTCATGACCAACCTGAGCATATCTACACAAATGAAGAGGATGAGATGAGTGATAGAACGAGGGAAAAAATGAATGAGAAAATGAGGGATCCCGAGTGCATAGTCAGACGAATAATAATCAAGCCCCATGATTATTATGAGGAAAATCGTTTGACTGTGTTTGCTCCTCAAAAGAAGTTAACACCTGAACAGATTTTCTGGAAACAAGATAATGAAAAACTTAAGGTAGAAAAACTTAAGGCCAACACCCCCTTATTAGAAAAGTTGCCTCCATAACGGTGTATCCCCCCAATACACCTAGGAATTTAGTGCCTTTGTCTCTTCCCACTGAATGCAAAACTTTTATCAGCTTATATGTGCTTTGGCAATTGTTTGCTGATTTCGATAAAACATGTAAGAAGAGAATCACACCCTCTGGTATTACTGAGGGGGAAAGGTGTTTTGAACATGCAAAAAGGTGTTACTTAACTGAGGTCATGCCATTCTTTAAACTACTTAAAGAACACTTTGAAGGGTTGCAAACTGCTCTTAAAGCCGAAATAAAAGAAATGGAAGTAGTGTTTAAAGATATGGAAAATGAGGTGAATGAATATGCAATAGAACTCAAGAGTCGAGAGATTGAAAGAAAAAACATACTCATTACTAACGACAACTTGATTGCTAAATGTATTGCACAAGATGTATTTTACACTGTTACTGATTCTGCATCGTCTGCTTGTCAATTTAATGAGTATGCTATTGCGGTAAATGTCACCCAGAATCGTGTTGTTGAGCTTGAGGGGGAGAATTTAAAATTGCTTAAAAAAATTCAAAATGATGACCATGATAATATGGTTAAACGTTTTTCAAAATTGGAAGTTGAATACCTTAATTTGCAATTGAAATATCAACATTTAAATGAAAAACATAAAATATCGAATGACAAGACATCCTTGGATGCTCCTGAATTTGATACTTATTTTGAATTAAGCAAACGAGATGAGACAATTCAAGCTCACACGAACACGATTCGACTGCTGAGGGCCCAAATTGCCCAATTGAAATCCAACAAGTGTGAAGTGTATGGCACCAATAAACCTTCGACTTCAGATTCTCAGAATTTTCAATATCAAAACACCATAAATAAGTTACATTATGAAAATGAGTGTTATCGAGAAGAAAATTCAAAGGTTAAACAACATTTCAAAGAGTTATATGATTCTATTAAAGTTACAAGAAGCAATCATAATGATCAAATAACCTCTTTGACAAATGAAATTGAGAATCTTAAGGCTCGGGTGAAAAGTAAAATGCCATGCACCGCTTGTAATTGTGATGCACCAAAGGCTATTGATAGTAAAAAGTATGATGTTGATGTTGGGCGTATTCCATTTAAGCTTAGAAATAACAGCCTTGCCCATCAAACATATCTCGATCATCTTAGAGAGGGCCTTGACTCACTTCGTGAGGTGGTTGAAGAGGATAGGACTGATAAGCCACTTGATAGGGCAGTTGTCTATGCCTGCAAACTCACGAAAAGGATTCAGGAAAACTTAGAATATGCCATAGGCTCAATTCCTAAGTTTAGCAGCCATAGAGATAGATCTGCTGCATCATCATCTACTGTTGAGAACAAGTATGTAGCCTTTGATCTAACACCTAAGACATCAGAATCCAACACATCTTTATCAGGAAGGCATGTGACAGAAAAACAAACTAATGTTTCCTTCGATGCTTCTACAGGAGTAAAAAGTGACACCTAAGCTAGCGAGTCAAGGTCTAGAGAAAATGCAAGAAAGGATAGGACTGCGCCAGCTAAGAATGATCACTTGAAGAATGTAGAAGCCCAACCTAGGAACAATAAGTTTGCAATGAATAGGATGAATCGTGTTGATTCTAGTATCAAAAGTACTGTAATTAATTCGAATTCTAATGCTATCTGTAAAACATGTGACAATTGTTTAATTTCTGCTAATCATGATGATTGTGTTGTGTCCTTCTTGATGTCTTCCGCGTCACCCCATGTTAAGAATGGTAGGATAACTGAAACATGCAAGAAAGCTTGGAAAGCTACAGGAAAAACATTTGCTAGCATAGGCTATCAATGGAGACCCACTGGAAGGAAATTCAATTTAGGAAAACAGTGCACGTTACCTAAAATGAATAAGCATAAAATTGTGAAAGTTAAGGAATGGAGACCCACTGGAAGGAAATTCAATTTAGGAAAACAGAGACCATTACCTAAAATGAATATGCATAAAATTGTGAAGAATAAGGAATGGAGACCAACTGGTAGAATCCTGCCTTTAGAATCACAATGCCTTCCATCTAGGTCTTGTCCTGTCTCAAGTTCTGTCTCCTCAGTAAAGACAGTAGCATCTGTGAAATCTGTGGTTCCTGAATATGTGTGTGCTGACCAAATGGACCCCAATTGCACTTGGGGATCCACATTTTTCAGTTATCCATTGTTGTCTGGTTTCAAATGCAGGTCGTACAAATCGTCCTGTGGTATTTGGACTCAGGCTGCTCAAAACATATGACTGGGGATCGCTCACGGCTCAAGAACTTCGTGAAAAAGTTTATCGGGACAGTTAGATTTGGGAACGACCACTTTGGTGCTATTATGGGCTACGGAGATTATGTGTTTGGTGACAGTGTAATCTCAAGGGTATACTATGTGGAAGGACTAGGGCACAATCTATTTTCTGTGGGTCAATTTTGTGATTCAGATCTGGAAGTGGCTTTCAGAAAGCATACATGTTTCGTCAGAGAATTGGATGGTATAGATCTCCTCAAGGGCAGTCGGGGCACCAATCTATACACCATATCGATTGAAGAAATGTTGAAATCCTCACCCATATGCTTGCTCTCTAAAGCGTCTAAAACAAAATCATGGCTGTGGCATCGTCGTTTGAACCACTTGAACTTCGGCACCATAAACAATCTTTCCCGTAAAGATCTTGTTAGAGGGATGCCCAGACTGAAATATGAGAAAGATCATCTCTGCTCTGCATGTCAACTGGGTAAAAGCAAGAAACAAACCCACAAGCCTAAAACCATCAACACCAACTTGGAAGTTCTTCATACCCTCCACATGGACTTGTGCGGTCCAATGAGAATACAAACCATAAATGGAAAGAAGTACGTTCTGGTGATAGTAGATGATTATTCTCGGTTCACATGGGTAAAATTTCTGAGAACCAAGGACGAAACTCCAGAGGTTATCATTAAACTGATAAAACAGCTGCAAGTAAGGCTCGATAAGACTGTCAGAATCATCCGCACTGATAATGGTACTGAGTTTGTTAACCAACAACTCCGTAATTTCTATGAAAGTATTGGCATCACGCATCAGAAAAGTATCCCTCGCACTCCTCAACAGAACGGAGTGGTTGAACGAAGGAACCGTACTCTGGTGGAGGCTGCAAGAACTATGCTTATATTTTCAAAGACACCGATGTTTCTCTGGGCAGAGGCTATTGCAACAGCATGTTACACTCAAAACCGATCCCTAATTCATCCGGTTCATGAGAAGACTCCCTTCGAGTTAATTCATAACAAGAAACCAGATCTTTCCTTTCTCCGTGTGTTTGGTGCACTTTGCTACCCAACCAACGATAGTCAAGACTTGGGAAAGTTAAGAGCTAAAGCAGATGTAGGTATTTTTGTTGGATACGCACCAGACAGTAAAGGGTATCGAATCTACAACAAGAGAACCCGTAAAATCATGGAAACCATTCATGTTACGTTCGATGAGCTGAGTGAGCAACCTGCTTCAGGACAAATTAGTTCTGGACCCGATCTTCACCTTTTGTCACCTGGACCCATTAGTTCAGGACTTGTACAGAATTCCACGCCTGCAGATTCTTATGTGCCACCTACTTGTGAGGAGTTGAAGAAGTTATTCGATCCTATGTTTGATGAATACTTTGAACCAACGAATGGAACCATCCCGGGTGAACCAACTATACTTCCTATGACTGAGGTTCAAGCCCCACAAGGTTCAGAAGGCCCTACAGCTTCAGTATCAGTCAGTCACAATGCTCCAGCTGCCAGTCAATCGCCTTCGTCATCAAACGCTCAATCTTCTCCAGTAATACAAGAATCTTCAGATAATCATTCTTTGGAAGTTAATCCTTTTGCTCCTGTTGATGAGGTTCCTTTTGAAAACATATTTGCTCCTGAACATTCATCAGACACCTCCTTACTTGAAGAACACAGCACTGCAACGTCTGTTCATAACCCTCAACCTCACGACCATCTCAGGAAATGGACCAGTAATCATCCAATCGACAACATCATAGGCAATCCCTCACGTCCAGTATCCACACGTAATCAACTAGCCACTGATGCACTATGGTGCTTCTTCAATTCCGTACTGTCCAAAGTAGAACCAAAGGATACCAAAGAAGCAATGACTAAAGATTGCTGGTTCCAGGCTATGCAGGATGAAATCCATGAATTTGATAGACTTGAAGTATGGGAATTAGTGCCTCCTCCAGAGCTTGCAATGATCATCGCTTTAAAGTGGATCTTCAAAGTGAAGCTTGATGAGTATGGTGATGTCTTAAAGAACAAGGCACGACTAGTTGCTAAAGGGTTCAGACAAGAAGAGGGCATTGATTTTGAAGAATCGTTTGCTCCTGTTGCTAGAATTGAAGCCATAAGAATCTTCCTCGCAAATGCTGCTAGTCGAAATATGATAGTCTACCAGATGGATGTCAAAACAGCATTCTTGAATGGTGACTTAAAGGAAGAAGTTTATGTGAGTCAACCAGAAGGATTCGTGGATACTGAACATCCTACTCATGTTTACCGCTTGAAGAAGGCTCTTTATGGGTTAAAACAGGCGCCAAGGGCATGGTACGATACATTGTCCAAGTTCCTCCTAGTGAACGGATTCTCCAAGGGTGTTGTTGATCCCACACTATTCACCAGGAAGTCAAGAAACCATCTACTGCTGGTTCAGATATATGTAGATGATATCATCTTTGCTTCAACAGATCCTAGTGAATGTGATAGTTTTTCAAAGGAGATGAATTCCAAGTTCCAAATGTCCATGATGGGACAAATGTCATTCTTCTTAGGATTACAAGTTTCTCAAAGTCCCGGAGGCATATTCATTAATCAATCCAAATACGCCAACGAGATCTTGAAAAAGTTTGGATTCTATTCAAGTGAACCTGTTGACACTCCCATGGTTGATAGAACAAAGCTGGATGAAGATCCTTCAGGGATTCCAGTAGATATAACAAAGTATAGAAGCATGATTGGATCTTTGATGTACATCACGGCTAGCAGACCTGATCTTCTGTTTGCTGTGTGTATGTGTGCTCGGTATCAATCCAGACCAACCAAGAAGCATGTTGAAGCAGTGAAAAGGATCTTCCGATATCTTCAAGGCACGGTTCATATGGGTCTCTGGTATCCTAAGGACACTGCAATGGAGTTAACAGCTTACGCGGATGCTGATCATGCGGGATGTCAAGACACTCGTCGAAGTACCTCAGGAGGAGCTCAGTTTTTAGGGGAAAAGTTGGTTAGTTGGTCTTCTAAGAAGCAGATGAGTACTTCCATATCATCTACTGAAGCTGAGTACATTGCTATGTCTGCTTGTTGTGCACAAATCCTTTGGATGCGATCACAGCTTTCGGACTATGGATTCTCATACAACAAAATTCCCCTATATTTTGACAACAAAAGCGCCATTGCTCTTTGTTGTAACAATGTTCAGCACTCCAGGTCAAAACACATCGACATCAGGCATCACTTCATCAGGGAACAGGTGGAAAAAGGAATTGTGGAACTATACTTCGTGAGGACAGAGTTTCAGTTAGCTGACATCTTCACCAAGGCCCTCCCAAGAGAAAGGTTTCAGTTTATTCTCCCACGCCTTGGCATGAAAAGCATGACTCCTGAAACCCTCAAGTGTCTTCAGGAAGAAAAGGAGGAGTAAAGGATTGTCTTCTTATATCCTTGTACATAGTTGTATATATCTTAAATCAAAAAGAAAAATACAAAAATATAAAACCTATAAAAACCATAAAAATCGAAAAAATCAGAAAATACCAAAAATAGTTCTACCTAGGCATGTCTTCTGTTTATCGATAACATTTACGTATCTAGAAATGTCATTCAACAATGGCACGGATTCTTAAATGAAGCTCGAGCAGAAGTTATACTAATCAGTTAAAACATGTCTAAATGGCTTGCAGTTACTTCATACTGCAACCCGCACTGTACAATGGGGAAAGCATGTCGCCAAAAAGACAGTTGTTCCTCCAACCGGGTGATGTTCACCTGGGCATGGATTACTTTATATCCATGTTCTCCCGACTTGATGTACGTTTCAGTGCGTCATTTCGTGTATTAGAAGAGAAGTCTTCTTTACATCAGACTCTTTATATTGTTTGATTCTTCAAGAGAGTCTTGATGTTACACAAGGTGGTAAATTGATTTAAATTTTCACGAATACCCGTCGCTCAATTGAATGACTACAGCTCCTTTAATGGAAAATGGGTCATTAATTGAGGGGGGCCTATTTGTTCAAATTCCCGACACCTTGCCAAAATTGTGCAACATCAGCAGTGACACTCTCTCGGTGTTTCAAAGGAAGCATAGTATGCTTCAAAATCAGAATACATTCAAACCTGACCAAATTTTCTCCCAAATTTTCTATACTTATTTAAATCACTTGGGATCACAAATCTCAAATGGTTTGAAATTTTTGATCGGGGGAGAGAATGTGATTTAAATAGAAAATTCTGATAAAATGTGATGATTTTGAATGTTAATGTATGCTCTCCCGTATGTGCTAAACCATTTTATATATCAATGCACATATTGAGGGGGAGCAAAATGTTTTGGATGTGAATGAAAGCTCTCCAGTAAGTGCTAAACTCTTTTGTATACCAATGCACTTATTGAGGGGGAGGAAAGGATTTGGCATGCATCTCACGTGTGCAAGGCTCAGACTTCACCAATGAATTGACGAAACTTGAACTGTCATCAATCGAAAGGATACGTCTTGGCCGGGTAATAATTTCAAGCTGGTATAACCAGTGATGTAAGCGTGTCTCGAAAAAGATGTATCCGAGTAGAGTGTACCATTTCGAGAAACTTTCTGTGGACTTGACCAGGCCGGGTAATAATTTCAAGCTAGTCTAACTAGTAATGTAAGCGTGTCTCGAAACGGTCATGTTCACTGAAAGTGGATCAATTCAAAAAGTGCGAGCTCTACCTAACATGTGCAAATTTATAAAACAATCAACCGAGCACATGTTGAGGGGGAGCATTTGAAAAATATAAAACTCTCAAGTGTTTGCAAAAAAAAAAAAAAAAATAAATAAAAATATATGTTTCGAAATCATGAACATTTTGAGAGATTTTTCAAAGATTTGGTTTGGCAATTGTGGAAGAACACCAAAGACCGACCATTGTATATCATATAATGGAGTTATAAGGATGGTAAGGTTAGGTACAAGTTCCCACGATCCCGCCAGAGCCGGAGGGATCTACCCAGGGACAATCCACTAGTTAGTGTAGAAGTCCTTAGGTATGATTAAAAAAAAAAGGAGAAAAGTGAATGAGGGAATAGTGCCGACTGAGATGGAGCTAACACTGGAATAAACCCAACAAGGTGTTAGTTATGAAGTCTCGGTAAGCACTGAAGGGGTTGAAGAATGAAAAAGAATTGTAAAGAGAAAGGGTGAAAAGAAATAGCCCTCCTTACAACTTAGGCAGAAACCGGGTCAATTCATATGCTGTCAGAATCACTTAGTTGATTGCTGGCATTGAAGACAAAGTATCATGGACCCAGTGATACGCTGCACAACCCTCCCTAGCCACTCAAGGTCCCTCAAAGGATTCTTGTTTCAATTGTCACGGAGTTCAACACATTTCTATCATCTCTCTCACTCCGAGTTAGATGATATTGAAAAGGTGGCAGTTCTCTCCAGCCTCCGCTCACTAAATCAAAACGCACTATAGAGTCTAGAGCCACGAGATGCATAATAAGATCTCATAGGAACACATACCACTTCTACACTGGTTGTTCAACATTAAGGACACCAGTTGTAAACTTATGAGTCCTACGCAGATCTTAGCAATCTGCCAGAACATTTATGAGAGAATCTACTAATGTAATTCTCAATGATTGAATGGAAATTCCTGCCAGGGTCAACATCAAGCAGCCCTGAAAGCAGGTCACTTCGGTAATTCCTCGTGGATTACGCTTAGTGGTCGCGGCGGTTTCAACCGGTCTACAGTCGTGGAGTGATCTCCAGCGACTCACCTAATCGTTGATTTACTACGGTAAAATCTTAAAAAGCCCTCTGTGGGTTTTCGATTAGGAACGGTCATGGTAAGGATTAGAGAGAGTTTTCACAATATGCTGTTGACTATCTCGAAGTCCAAACTTGTAAGTACCGGTCGAATTATTGCTAACTGTCGTATGCAGGAATATCTGGCGGTTGTAGCTGTGGAATGCTGTAGCTGGTTGCAGTAAAGATGCCAATCCTCTACCACATGTTCACACTACATCATCATTGTTTCTCAACAAAGTCATGATCACCCAAAAGACCTTCAACACCGCTTCTGCTAACTCTGATGCAGAAGATCATGACACCATATAGTGTGAGCATGTCGACTCTAAGTATATTTCATCACATGGAGACTTACTACTGAAAGATGACTTGGAGACTCAAGTGGAATGATAACTCCAAAGAATCAACAAAGATCATCCAAGACAAAAGAAAAAGTCATCTTAAGATTTGCTGCTGCACAATGATCAAGGAAATTGAAGAATCAATGAGTACGAGCTATGAAATCAAGATCCAAGGATGAAGTGCTAGAATTCAGAACATGACTTCCGAGGTGACCTCCCTTAGGGGGAGATTGTTAGGAATATGAATATTCAGTTGAAGACTCGGTCACCCCGAGTACTTAGTAGCACATCATAGCTCGTAGGATAATCAGTAATATTATTAGTAGTCTAGTTATTAGTAATATTGTGGAGTGGGTCGGGTCTTTACCCACTGTCAGCTCGCTCCACAGTCCACTAAGGACATATTATGTAGTACTATAAATACACCCTTCCCACCCATGGGAAGGGTTGGACCTTTCAAGCTAATCCAATCTAATATTGTTTCTCTCTCTACAAAGGCTCCCAAACTCTCCTACCTCTCTCTAGAATATCTTCTATTCGATCCAAAACTAAGCCTCATACAAGTGTTTCTTGCATTGTGAATACCCTACATTCTACCTTTTTGATTTCAGCAGTGTGAGAAGTTTGCGGAGCGGACTCTTTCTTTTGTGTGGAGAAAACCAAAGCTTGAATAACCTTCGTGAGTTCAGCAAGCTGAGTATCAGTACTAGACTGACTCACGGGAGATGAAGTGGAAGGTCCAGCATTAGCCTGAGAATTATATGGTCTGGCTCGTGCAGTGCGTACCTTTGACTTATTTTCAATGAGTGCAATGGCTTCCTTAGTGGATTTGCTCAGAAAATTACCTCCAGCTGAGGCATTAAGAGAATCTTGGTCAGATGGGTTTAACCCATTGTAGAAAGTGTCCATTTGCATGAAATCGGTAAAACCGTGATGAGGACATTTGCGGAGCAATTTTTTGAAACGATCCCATGCCTCCCCAAATGGTTCATCAAACCGTTGAGAGAATTTCATGATTTCATTTTTCAGATACGTGGTTTTAGAAGGAGGAAAGAATTCATTCACGAATTTCTGAACCAAATCTTCCCATGTTGTTATCGATCGAGGGGGTTGTTTGTCAAGCCAAATTCGGGCTGCCCCTTCGATGGAAAACGGGAAAAGAAGAAGTTTTATTGATTCCTCAGGGACACTTTTGCATTTGATGGTAGATGTGATTTTATTGAACCATCTAATGTGATCTTGAGGATCGTCCCTGTCAAAACCATAGAATTGACGCGATGTTACCAGGTTTATCAACCCAGTCTTAAGCTCAAAATTCTCAGCCACGATGGCTGGAACAACAATGGCATCTCCGTACCCAATGGTGGGAGCTTGGAGAAGCTCATTCATAGGACGGTCTTCAGCCATGATATCAGGGGTTTTGGGATCAGTACGTAACTCGGGTACGATTGACGGAGCAGAACGTCTACGACGTCTTCGAAGTATTTTTCCAAGCTCACGAAAAGGGCTTGATGACCTAGAAGAACGAGTGCGCATGCACTTAGCAAAATTTTTCAATTAAAATCAAGATCGAGAAAAAACACAAGTGAACTTAAACCAATAATCAACAAGCGTACGGTAGCTCTCTAAAAGATAAACGCACAGAGTGGCGGAGAAGCAGAGGTGGGCAACTTAATGCTCCTTAAAAACCCGCTTCTTTCAGTCCGACAATTTAATGTCAGACTATCCTTAAACCTCCGTTATAGTTTGTTTATCAATTAAAGGTGAGCCGATATTCGCAAGTGATACAAAGGCAAGTTTTAAATCTTTGGTTTGGGAACTTATTATGGCCGTACCCCCAGTTAGGTAGTACTCAGTCTTGGTTCTCGATGGTTAATTTTATTGTTTATTTGTTTATTATTAAAGAAAACGAAAAATGTTTTTGGGTTTTTAATTTTTTATATGATAATAATAATAATAATAATATATAGAAAAGAAAAAAAATATTTTTGTATTTTATATTGTTTTTGGGAAATAGGAACTTCTTGGAAGAAGGATCTCGAATCACTAATCGCTAAAACTTACACAACTGTCGCAGCACACCTCCCCGGCAGCAGCGCCAAAATTTGATCCGTGCTGAACACACTTATAAATAAATGCAGACAGCGGATACGCGTGAATAATTACAAATCACCCCTTTGTGAAAAAGGATGCTTGCAAAAACTCACGTTCGTGTGTAGTGTGTAGTCAGGTAAGTAATTACCCGAATCGTTTCCCAACGAGGTGTGAATGGGCAAACTGTGAAAAGCTAGGATTTAGAGTGATTGATGTGATTGGATATTTTTGATTTTGCTTTATTTAATAATTCCAAATAACAATTTAAAAACAGATATGCACAAGAAAATTAAACGCGAATAAAAATAAACTAAAACGCGTAACGGGAAGGCTAAAATGGGACAAAAACTAAAATTTATGAAATTAAAATTTAAAAATGTAAAATTACTTAAAACTTATTTAAAAATTAAAATTATATTTTTTTATACTTTTTATCTATTTATTATTAATTATTTATTTATTTAATTACTTATTAAACTATTTAAATTTATAAAAAATACTAAATGAACAAAGAAAATTCTAAAACTTTTTCTATAAATATTATTAAGTAAATAGAAGCTAAGGAAATTATAAAAATGAAGCTTACTTAATTAAAATTTAAAAAGATAAATTCTATTAAATAGAAGCTATCACTATTTTTCTATTTTTGATTTTTCTTAAGGTCTAAAAATGTAATTATATTTTTCCTAGATTACAAATGACAAAAGAAAATTATGAAAATTAAAATTAGATTTTTCTGATTATTATTTTATTTATTATGATTTAATTACTATTATAAACTAATTAAAAAGATTAAAAATATTAAATGACTTAGGAAAATTATGAAAAATTCTGAGTAAATCTAAAATAATATTTAAAAGATAGGAAAAATAAAATCAAAAGTTTAATAAGCCTGGAGAGCTGATTTGGGCAGATAAGCAATAAGCAAATAAGCTAAAAATAAGCTAATGAGCACAAAACTTAACCAAATGCTCAGGAAAGGTTTAATATACTTAAATAAACACAAAACAACTTGAAAAATACAAATAAGCACTATGAATTAAGCTGAAAAGAAGGCAAGCAGATGCAAAGTTTCAGCAGAAACTTAGAAAAATTGCTAACTTTCAAGGCAATTTAAGCACTCTAAATAAGCACTGAGATGCAAACTTATGGGGGCAAACTTGAGCTAGTAGTATGAGCTTTCCAGAAAACTAAAAAGCAGACCCTGAGCTTATGTAAATAAGCCACAAAATGGATGAGATCAGCTGCTTCAGCAACTCAGTGTATGCTGAGTTGCTTGTGCAGAGGTGATCAAAAGAGCACAGGCCAAAAGGCTTTCAACCAACCTTTGTGGCTAATCTAATTGGACTCAAATGAACTCAAACAAGTAATAAAAAAGGACAAAATGAGCTTATAGCTATATATGGCTTATTTGGCCTTTTGAAAGTCTGAAATTCCCACAGGGCACTCAAATATGGATTTTTTTTATTGAAATGGCTTTTTAAAACCTAGAAACAGCTTATAATGGTCATAATAAGCTTAATCAAAGTTGGGCCAAAAGCAAATCTACAGTAAAACTTAGTTTGACCTTTTGACTGCACAAAACCAAACAACCCTTTATAAGGTGTCTGTTTTGGATTTTCAAAGGAAATAGAAAATTTGACCAATGATTGCTAATTTTTACTGACTAAACAACTTATAAGAACTATAATAAGCAACTTATAAAACAGAATTAAGCAATTTATTAAGCTATACTATAGTTGACTGATTTTGACTTTTTTAGAGTTTTTAAGGAAAGAAATGAAACAAGCTAATTAATACTGATAATATAGATGAAACAAGTCCACAAACTACTAATAAGCAAGAATCTATAAGATTAAGCTATAAATAAGCTAATTAACAGTAACTTGAGAAATGATGCAAAATATAGGGATTTGCTTACAACTGAGGTAGCTATGGAACTGAGAGAACAAGGACTAGAACCAATCTAGCTTGTCAGAAACAAGCTAGAAAACCCAGAAAATCCTCCAAGATCAGCTTATATCACCTAGAACAGCTTAATGGCTACCAGGTTGACTTTCATTGACTTTCTTGGATTTCTTGGTTTAGAACTGATTTAAACTAACACAAGCTCACAGTAAGCTATAATAAGCTTATATAAGCTCATGTAAACAGATAACAAGCTTTTCCAAACAACATTTAAATCGGTACGAATTATAATAGAACTTGAAATTATAAAGTGACTGAAATTAAATGCAAGATACAATAAAATAAGATCAAAATGACTGTAAATGACTTGTATTAATGACTGGGAATGAAAATTACAATAAGGAGAGACAAATAAGTAAATGACGATTTAATAAAAATTAACTACTCTTTTAAATCCTATTACATTGATCTATATATACAAAATACAACTGGGAAACCCTTAGCCGACTTCTCTGATCACTTCTACACCCTTTGATTAGCTTGAATTCATCCCAATCGTTGAAATGCATTTTTAGCGCCAAAAGTAGAGATAGTGTATTGAGCACGTTTATAGCATTAAATGCATTTGGAGAGGTGGAGAAGAAGCTTTTAAAGCTTTTGGCATTGTTAGGTGAGTGGGATAGGATGGGGGGTGGTTTTGCAGAGATACTATGGGTGAGGTTGTTTTGGCGGGTTTGTGAGGTTGAAGACAGTTTGACCGAAGTCAAACTGGTATTTAAATACCAGGGTTGGGTCGGGTTTATTTAATAAAAGGAAGTTGGGCTTGGGCTGGGTTGGTTGTGGACTGAGTTTATTAATAAGGATAGTGGGTTGGGTTTAGTAATTATAAAGGTTGGGTTATTTTTGTTTAGGATCCGGATTTTGGTTTTAGTATAATTACAAGGACCAAAGTTGTAATTACTGATTTTATGAAGGGTTGAGTTGTAAGTTTCCAAAATTATCAAAAGGACCAATCTTGTCAAGTGTGAATAGTACAAGGGTATAAAACATAATTTTACATTTTTAAAACACCCGAGGACTAATTTTGACATTTTTCAAACTTCGGGGACCAAAGTTGTAATTTTATGAAACTTTGCACCAAAGGACTTATTATGTAATTTTATGATTCTTAAAGGATCTTTTATGACTTTTCCTGTTTTTAGAATAACCAGGGACTAGTTTTGACAACTTTTGAAAGTTGAGGGACTGAAACTGCCAATTATGCAAACTTTGTTCGTTTTTTATCTGTTTTTAAATATTTTGCATCTGAAACATATAAAACACAATTTTGGGATAATTTCAGTATTATGATGCATTTCTGAGTGTTTTTGAATGTTTTGGCAGCTCAGATTAGGTAAAACTGATGAGTATTCACACACTCATCAATGGTACGTTCAGTTAGGAAAATCAAACTCTCATTATATTGTTTGATTAAAGATAACTATATCTTCTTTTATTCCAAAGTTATCAAGGTTAGGAAATTGAGTATGCATTGTATATACTCAATTAGACTCCAACCTAGAAGATTAATAAGACACCATTTATTATGGAATGTGATAAATCACATTAAGTCTTAAAGTTGAAGTTCTGAATTTGTTAAAACTATTTTGAGTAGGTTATTAACAAACTTCATGTAAGGAACTGTCAATGTGTATTTGTAATATCCCAAAAGAGAACAATTTTGTGTTGCTCCACTTACTAGGTATTTATAGATAGTCTATAAATTGCTAAAGGCAAGTGGGAGTTTTATCTTGAAAAGATAAAATTACAAGACACATGATCTTCTAAAATACACTAGCAAATGTCATGATGAGGATTAAACATGTAAATGTTAAAATCTCATGATGATGGAGAAATTTGTATACATATTTAATGTGTGAAAAGATTATCAAACACACTTAAGCAATTAACTGTGATTGAAATTCTTTCTAGGCACATTAAAAGTATAAAGATTATGATTGTTATTCTTAGTTTCATTTATATGAAATTAACAATGGAATATCAAAACTCTTTCTTGAGCAATTACTTGTGCGAGGACGATAAGTAATTGAAAGAGTATTTGAATTCAAATAATCTTTAGAAGTATACAAAGTGCAAATCATTTATGAATAGATTGATGCATGCATCTGGGATATACTTATGTTTAGTTATTAAATCCATATTTTGATTTATAATTAAAATAAGGCAATCTCTTAATATTCCTAAAAGCTAGTGGGAGTGTTAAATTTATTTTCTTATTTCATATATGTTGCAAAACATATAGGAAGTAACATTCTATAAGCATTAAATGTTAAGTCTTAGTTTAGAATGAAACTTCACGTGAAGAAAATAAAATACAACCTTGGAATATATGTTTATTATAAACATAAGCGGTAGAATTATTGATTCTAATGAACATGATTATATTATTAGAAGGTCTAGATATATACATATCTTTGAAAAGATATGACATGAATAAATTCTATGTTTGACGCAAGGATTTTTCATGTACATCATGTTGTTTGTTGTATCATGCTTGATGAAAGATGATTTGACAACATTAAATATCTAATTGAAAGTTATTAGATAACTTGGTGTAATGGATATGGTTGGATTTAGAATTAACATCCTCATCCTGGAATAGCTCCAAAAATTCCAAGTATGACCCATATGGCAATTGTTGCGTAATTGATATAGCCAAAAAATCTTGTAAGATTTGAAGATATCAAACATTACACATTGGATATTAAACTTTACGGGATTTTAAAGAGAATATTGTTGTTTGCATACAATGATGTTGATAAAATTGAGATGACACTCAATACTAGTCATGGTAGGATTTCATCATTGTTAATGGCCATGTGTACTAGTTATGCTTAACTATAAGCATAGTTGCATTATACATTAAAGAATTAGAGTACTTTAAACTATAAAAGGTTTGATAGTTTGCTTGTCATAAATTCGTGGTTGAGGATGTCACGTATTTTATGAAATGTTATGTGGCATTATCAAGATAATTGATAGCACACATACAATAATTTCATTAATTGAATTCTTGAAATAAGTATTCTCAAAATTCCCATAGATCAAAATTAGTTGATTTATGCCTTGTCAACAAGTATGTTTGACATGACTTGAGGCATACTTCATTAATTAGAATTATCATGCATTGATCTATTTTAGTATATGGATAATGGGATGTTATTGAACAGTTATTATTTTAATGAAATAAAATAATGGTTATGTTTATTTTTCATTTTCTTAATAATATATCCTATATTTGCATGTTTATATCCTTGAATATATTTATATATTCTAAACTGTCCGTTGCCAGTTAATGATATGGGAATATCATTAAATTAAGGTAAATCTGAGTATTGGTATAATATACTTCAAAAGTATATTGATGCGTTGTCATGAATTTCACATGATATTCAAATTGTTTGAGTATAGGACTTAATCTCGCCACATAAGTTTACTTTATGGATCTTGTCATCAAGTAAGTCTTATGTATATAGTTATCCTCAGACTTGAGATACCAGATAACTGTCATGCATGTAGTGCATTTCTGTGATTCAATTTAACGCTATACGTAACTGGTAGTTATACGGATTGTTTTCAGAAGCGATGCGAAGTGCATGAGTTATGCTCGTAGTCAAGATAGAATTTGTTCCTTCAAATTGTTTGAAGTTTAATACTGCTGGGCCCCTCGTAGGGTTGACAAGATGTTTGCATGGCCGTGCCCAAGATCTCCTCTGAATAGTTCAGAAGATTTGGTAATCTTGCTCAATTATAAACAACGAGAAACATAATTATTAATAAAGAATGACTTAGATCCATATCTTTATTAATGTAGTATTAGAACAAAAGGATAAGTATGATGATTAATAATCAAGTGGTTTTTCCAGGAGACCACCACCCGAGTTGTACTAGGGGCATTGGCGTGTTGCTAGATGCTAACCAATGTCATTACCCTTTTAATAGATTTCCAAGTGGGAGCTGTTAGAGTTTTGGAAAAATATTAAATCGTGTATGACTAGAATCGAACCCGGGACTGAGGGATTGCACACTTTACGTATGAATGATCAAAGGAATAATTAATATGTATAATTGTTATATATTTTAATTATTTGAACACAATATATACCTAACGGACATTAAAGTAATTAATAGAATTGACTAATGACTGTTAGTAAATAAAGGAGGGGGTTAAGTGTCAAGTTTTGAAACCTGAGGATGTATTATACTCAAACTTGGAGAACAAGTTTGGAGGCTATATATACAAACTCAAAACCTTCAAAAGTTCGACACTAATAATAACCTAAAAAAGGCACGATAGAAAATATATACTCAAAGTCATCCGATTTTCTTATTCATGCATGTATCGAACAGTGCACTATTATTACAATTTCATATGCTATGATTCGTACTGTGTATGATTCATATGCTATGTTTGACTTTATGATTTAGACTGCATGTATCGTACATTGTGATATTATATATATTGACTGACAATGTATAGTATTTTTGTAATATGTAAAAGATTTGCATCTTACACCATATGTATCGTACAGTATGGGTGCAAGAATGATTTCAGTATTTACTTCCTTCTTGAATAATTGATTCAAGGTTTATTAAACAAAATAGTTTTGGTTTAATGATTGTGTTCATTCACTAGCATCAACCTTTGGTTGCTTTTATAGTACATGTGTACAAGATCTCGGATATAACATACTTTTGTTATTCATCTTGGATTATGGAACAAAAAGGTAAGGGGTTCCACGTTAATCCGTTTGATTGATCAAGTGAAGAAAAGAGAAGTTTTGATCTTTGTTTAGCTAAGATCAAGGTACGTTTTCCTTTATGTTTTCGTTATTACTTTATACATGTTAATTAATGATCCTTGCTTCCGCTGTATATGTGCTTTGATGTTTATGGTTTATTATTTATTTGAATGTCAAGTTATTTAAAACCAACATCACTTGAGTACAAGGATAGTTAGAAGAGGGTTTATGTGTTAGTTTGGTTATATTTTGAGTGGCAATGTATATATATGTGTCAAAATATTTAAAAGGGTCTAAAGCAACTTCATAACGTGTCTGAGAAACATGTTTGTGACTTTATATTCGACTTGGGAAAATCAAAAAGTCTAGGTGAAAATTAGTTGTGTCGAATTTGAATAATAATGGTGTAAATTTGTATGAACTTGTACAAGTGACATGTAGGGTTTACTTTGAGTCTCGTTCGATGATCAAACGTTCGAATGAGGGAGTGAGAGTCGACATACTAAATATTTGGTGTATGGAGATTCGAGTGATGCAAAATGTGTCATATCTTGTGTGTCGAATTTAAAAGATATTGTGGCCAAGTGATTGTGTGTTAGTCGAGTGAAGTATAAGATTTAATAAAACTTAGGTTGGGCTTTTGAATAGTACCAGACTTAAAATTTGGGCAAGGAATAGTAAATGTGATCTATTTGGTTTATAATGAGTGGGTTGGATTCATTGTGGTCCATGTGTGAGCTCGTTCCAATGTGTTTGTGAATTACGTATCAATGTGTTTGAGTTAATGTAATGTAATAAACAAAATTTTAAATTTTGCCCATAAAAATGGTTAACTGAACAGTAATGGTAATTAATACTTGATTAACCTTTACAAATTACTGGGGAATTTTACAGGTTGCTACACGTACTGTTCATCCATCACCACCAAGCACACTACTACAAACCACCAACCCACCAGAAAATCAAGAAGGTACACACACACTAAAACATACACTAAACACGCACTAAAAACACACTTTCACACACACTTAAAAACACAATTTCACACAAACAAACTAGTCGTCATTCAGCGAAGCGAACCATATATACACTATCAAAGTAATAAGCTTTTATACCAAGGTAGATACTTAGATCTTGTTGATACAAAAGTTGGGCGTTCCTTGTTTCCGTACCAATTAGATCTTAATGCTTGAAACCTGTGCACTAAGAAAACAAAAAGACACCGTTAGGCTTATCGTGGGATTGTCTCCCACGATTATCCTCCGGCGTGAGAGTAAGTAATTGGTTTTAGGGTTTAATTAAAGAGTTAGGGTTGTAGATCGTACCTTTTAATGAGAGCCGAGATGCTCTATATATACACAAGAAATCCTTGTTGGTTTCGTGTTCCTTACCGTTCGGCGTATCCGCCTAAGTCGGTCTTTTATCATATCCCATAAATAAGAGATATCTTATATCAAGACCATAAATAACTTTGGATTTGGGCCATCGTGAGCCCAAACCGTTATCGTGATAGCCCATTCGTGATGGGCTTGAGCCCATTCGTGATGGGCTTGAGCCCATTTGTGATGGGCTTAAGTGTTAGTAGCGTCCATGGGTCGGGTTCGTGACCCGAATGCGGACTATACGTCATCATGTCCCCGCAGTCTAGTATGCGTAGTGTAACGACTGCGGATGCTAGACTAGCAAATGTAGCAAAAAAGGTATCCCGGAATGCGTAGCGGAGAAGTTTCAAGTTTTTACCCGCCAAAATTAGCAAATTAATCTAGTCCAAGTACATCCGTATCTTCTTCGTAAATCGTGAGGGTTGGGTGAAAAAGTGCTTCACCTTTTTGCCTCCCAGCCATACGATTAGGGCAAGTGGGGTACATGTGTCATCCATCCCCGAATATGTGTAACCCTATATAAAGGTTAGCTGTCGTTTCACTGTGGCTACCACAGTAAAAAAAAACTTCATTTTCCACCATTGTTAAACCTTCAAACAGCAATTAAAAATCAACGAAAGCTAAGGTAATAGCGCGTGCGCTTCAGAATCTTTTAAATTCTAACCATGGTGCTTCAGTTATCCGATTTTAATTCCGATATATCTGCGGACGAACTTCGTCAGTTCACTTCAGATTATTACATCCCTCTCGCATTACACCCGGTAGTTCCGGTGGCGACTGCGTCAATAGCGAACTGATGAAGCGAAAAGTGTACCGCTTTTAAGGGGTCATTTAAGCCCTAAATCGTATTTATTTGATCAAATATCGCCCTAAATCGTTCCTTTTGTCATTTTAGGTACTTTTGGGGAGAAATCTGGAAAAGGAGGCATTTTGGACGTTTTTGGAGCATAAAAGTGAAGAAAATGACAAAGTCTCAAAATCGGCTGAAAATTACCTTTGACGGAGTCAGGATTATCCCTTGACGGCGTCATGGCTTGGCAAGAAAAAGGTGGATGTGAAAATTACTCATGATAAGCCAGAGAATTTTGCATGGAAATCTGACGGCGTCACCCTTTAATCTGATCAAGGTCGTCACGGCTTAATTTAAAGAGGGACGGCGTCAAGCCATAATCTGACGGCGTCAAGCCTTGATAAGCCAGAACGGATTTTGGAGGTCTAGAGAGGGACGGCGTCAGGAAGGCCATCCGAGAACCCTAAAAGCGGCGAAGTGACGGCGTCAGAATCTACAACGTGACGCCGTCAGACCTTAATCTCTATATATAGTTTTGCAATTTTTTGTCATTAGTGTGAAACTTATTGAGGAACTTTGTGTGTAAGAACCCTAAGACGATTTTAGCAGCTTTTTCAAGGCTTTTTGCCTTGAGATCTTCCATGTTACATTGTAGATAAGTTATCAATTAATCATTCAATATGTCTATGTGTTGTTTGATTCTATCTTGTTCTTGTCTTTTGTTTAACATGCTAGGCTAGGTCTTCTTTGTGTTTGCTTAGATCTAATGAAACCTAGCTATTGATTATTGGTTATTAGTGTGTTATTAGTTGTATTGGATGATTGTTCATCTATGTTAGGCTTAAGAAAACTGGCTAACTTCCTATTCGGTAACTTGCTTGAACGTCTTAAGAAACATGAACCAATGCGTACTAAGGTTTTTATGGTTGTATTTAATGCACAAGCGAATTCTAGTGATCCCATGTTAGGAGCTTCGTAGCCGGCTCGACATAGGAGTGAAGTAGGAGCTTGTAGAGTTGGGGAAGTACGTACGCCACCCCACGATTGGTATTAAGGAATACACCTGTCATCCACGCGATTAATGCACACTAATTAACCGGTAAAAGATAGTTAGGGAGTAAGGAAATCTAAGTAAACACATTTCTCTCCACATAAGTTTCACCACATTTTCATTTTCTGTTATTTTATTTTATTTGCATTCATAGTTATTTGGGTTAGTTGATTAGCAACTAATTCCGCCCACTCTTTCAAACCCGAGATTTTACTTGCTTTCATAAAAAATATAAAAACATAAAAAAGAATCTTCTCTCACCCTTAGACCTGTTAGAGTAGTTTTTCATACCTAACGAACACTATTCCCTGTGGAGAACGATCAATCCCCCGTACTTACCACTACACTATACTACATCGGTCAGGTACACTGCCTGGTGGGGTTGTAAGCCTCTTGAGATCCCTTGAGAGGTAAAAACTGTTGTAAGGTTGCAAAACCACGCATCAAGTTTTTGGCGCCGTTGCCGGG
This sequence comes from Artemisia tridentata subsp. tridentata, assembly GCA_021014915.2. Taxonomy (NCBI): domain Eukaryota; kingdom Viridiplantae; phylum Streptophyta; class Magnoliopsida; order Asterales; family Asteraceae; genus Artemisia; species Artemisia tridentata. Next base: position 385,300,973 of record CP139504.1, read on the forward strand.
GAATAGTTATTGTTTAGGTTGAATTTTTATTTTATAGGTCTACTCACTAGATTCCTTTCTAGTGAGATTTTTATTTTATTTTTTCTAGGTTTTCTTTAGTCTATCTATTTTCTTCGTTTCTTTGTTCGTAACCATTACCATTCGACATCATGGAAGATGGTAATATCCTTAATCCCAACAACCCACCACCACAACCTCCTAGAGCCCGTACTTTAGGAGAGTACTCCCGTCCTAGCCACCATGGCTATCGAAACACCATTGAGCTCACTCAAGGAGCCAATGTCACTCCCTTGTGATCCGACACCATCCGGTTGGTGCAAAGAGGATGCGCATTCCATGGACTTCGTTCTGAAGATCCTAATCAACATCTCAAGGACTTTCTCAAAATCGTTGATTCTATAGACCTTGATGTTGCCACTCGAGAGACGACCCGACTGCGTCTCTTTCAATTCTCTCTGCGGGACCAAGCTAGTCAAAGGCTAGAGCGTCAACCCGCAGGATCCATCACCTCTTGGGATGATCTCACCACTCGTTTCCTTGCTCAGTTTTTCCCACCGGGAAGAACTACCAAGCTAAGGAATGATATCTTGATGTTCCAACAACGTCAAGGCGAAACCCTCTACGAGGCATGGACTCGATTCAAGGACTTACTCCAAAAAGTCCCTCACCATGGCTTAGAACTTTGGCTCCAAGTCCAAATCTTCTATGACCATATCAATGTCTCCACGAGGCAAACCATTGACCAAGCGGCTGGTGGTAAGCTACGTGATCTAAGTGCGGAACAATCATGGGCTCTCCTAGAAGATCTTGCTCTTTATGACAACGAAAGTTGGAATGATCCCCGTGATTTGAATAAAACGGTCAAGGCAATATCTTTGCCTTCGAACAATTCAAGAACTTCCGACCGTAGGATCATAGAACTTGAAGACCAAGTCAAGTTTCTCATGAAATCCTACGAGGCTCCTAAACCTTCAAGCCAAGCGAACAAAATCACTTCTTCATGTGAATTATGTAGTGGTCCCCACGACACTCGTGATTGCATGGAACTCCCCGAACAAGCTTTTGCGGACTACGCATCCTCGCGTACCGACGGAGCGGGAGACAAGTGGTACACTTTCAAACCTGAGCCAAACCCCTACGGTGATTCATACAACCCCTCATGGAAAAATCACCCGAACCTTAGGTGGAAACAAAACCAAAACGCACAACAAACCAATTCTTCCAACCCACCTAATCGTTTCCAATCAAGCGGTTCCAACTCGAACCGTACTTTCAACAACAATCCTTCCGGCAATGGTAGTACCAATAACTTTGAAGGATTGATGTCCCAATTTATGGCATCTCAAGAAGCTCGTTTAGCCAAGTTTGAAGCCGATTTCAAACAAAAACAAAGCGAGATGACCAATAAGATTGACACTTTGTTGAAAGCCCTCAATGACCGAGAAATGGGAGCACTACCTAGCAACACGGTCAAGAACCCGAAACTAAACGTCAACGCCATCTCATCGGTTTCGTCTCCTAGTTCTTGTCCACAATATTATTCGGTCAATTCCATGAGCACGTGTTTCAAACAATCCCAAGTCGTTCCAAATGACCAAGAAGTTATGACATCTAAATTGGTCAACAACATAGTTGAAACACCTCCCACTCAAAACCTTGATGAAGAACTCAAGGACCTCCACCTTGAAAGTCCGGTTGTTGATGTGTTGGATGAGAAGAAGCTCAAATTAGGTGAAAAAGGGACCGCCTTCGTTCAAAACAAGCTACCTAAGAAGTTAGATGATCCGGGCTTATTTGTTCTACCTTGCAAGATCGGTAATTCGGAGGCTTATGACACATTAGCCGATCTTGGATCAAGCCTTAACCTACTTCCGTTACCTCTCTACACCTCTTTAAAACTAGGAAAATTTGAAGAAACCGAGGTGATAATTGGTTTAGCGGATGGGAGTGTTGCTTACCCGGTTGGAGTAGTCAAAGACGTGTTAGTACACATAGGAAAACTAACCATTTTAGCCGATTTCCACGTCCTTGATATGGTTAGCGACCCTACATGCCCCTTGTTGATAGGTAGAGGATTTTTAGCGACCACTAGTGCTATGATTGATTGTAAGGAATCCAAGATAGCGGTAGGAGAAGGAGATACTTGGTCAGTCTATGATGTGAAGAAACATACCTATGATGCTAGTGATGAACCAACACCCCATTGGTTAGAATTAAATAGGAGACCATCTAGATATGGACCTTGGATCGATAGAGACTTCATAGGACCCCAACGCCCATTTTACCTAGAAGAGGACTTTGTTAACCGAACACATACGGTAGAGCAACTCTTAGCTAGGGACACCGAATTGGATCCATTTGAAGACCCTCTAGTTTTTAGGAAGATGATTGAGTTCCTAGGAGTTTTGCCAATTAACCTAGGGATGAATAAGTGGACTCGTGAGGACGATGATCATAAGTGGGATTGGGACAAACCACCCAAAGATGGAGATGGGTCATGGCATATTAAGATGACATTGTATGACCCGGATGGAGAGAAGTTTGAAAAGACATATTGTACTAAGCGGACCAATAGGAAACTTCAATCCAAGCTTAACCCTAAAGACGTCCTCGATGACGAACTCACTTACATAGGGTAGAAGGACTTTGAGTCTAGCTACAAGACTCGTTAATAAAGAAAAGCGCTTCTTGGGAGGCAACCCAAGCTTTATTTGCTTTGTGTGTTTATTTGTTTGTTTGATTTTATTTGTTTCCGTATGTATGTTTAAATTTTATTATTATTGATTCATGTTCAAAACTAATTTGTGAAAATGCTTTATTTTGTTTTTAACTTCGTCTTAACTACATATAAAGGTATTTTGCAAAAGTTAAGTGTAAGGGAAATCCAAATCGGTTTATTAGAACACAAATAAACATGAATCGTAATAATAATAAATGAACATACATATTAGTATTTGTTTGAGTCAAATGCTTGTATCGAGTCATAATGATGTTTTGCAGGAATTCCAGGAAGTAAGGTATAGGTTTTTCCAAAAATTTTCCGGAAACGTAACATGAGAATTCTGTCAGATCATTTCTGACGGCGTCAGGATTTACAACCTGACGGCGTCAGATTTAATTTTCTGAAAATTTTTGAAAGTTTTGCTTTCATAAAAAGTTTTTATTAAATCTATAGCTTATAATCTCCAGGAATCTGCAAAAATTATCATTCCACAAGCATTATATCCTTATATATAGAGTTTATCCCGCCGATGTTATGCAGGTTTTCGTGTTTGTTTTCTCAGGTTTAACAGGTTATTTTGGACAAGGAAATGTATGTGGAATCAAGCTATTGGTGATGCATTAGTCTTGGAGCTTTTACATTCTCTTGGAAGAAGATTTAACCATGTTACTTCATTATCCACCGAACGAATCAGGGGAGTATTTGATTTCATTCTTTTACTTTATGCTTTTACATCTTGTTATTTGAACATTGGGGACAATGTTCATCTTAAGTGTAAGGGGGGGGGGGGGTAAAAGTACGATTAGAGAATGCTATTACGCTTGATTTTTGTTTCTTTAATGGTAGATGTGTAATAAAACTGAGATAAATACCTGTTAGGGCAATTTTAGTGCCAAATTTAAATTTTTTTACAACATATAGGAGTGAAACTTTAGTTCTAATAAGCGTCTCACGGATAGGAGTTATATGACTAGCACAAAAACCGTACCACTAAAAAATTTTCCACCCCCAAATATGTGAGGTTCGCCCCTAGAATTGGTAGGAAAAGCATTTATGCTATGATGTGTGTACCAGTAGCACTTAGATTCTAGAACTTGCGTTAGGACCATTCCGAGGCCACAAGTGAGACTACATTCGTGTAGTTAGATTTACTACATGATAAGAGGCATTAGGATAAACCCATTGTTTTACACCTGTGTTTTTGTTATAATTACATTGGCTACATTGGTCAAGTAATTCTCCCACACCCTTTGCGTTGTACTCATTTTTAGTACACGATACCCCTAGTACACCCCTCAGAGCCTATCTTTTCGTTTCGACCTTTAAGCATTTTACTTAAAGTAAGAATTTGTTTACATCCCACTAAAATGTACACCCAAATCGCCTTAGCCCACCTTGTATGCACTCATTTTTAGTGCATTATTGTGACAACATTTGTTTAAACCCAAGTTAATTATCTAATTGATTACATGGTTGCTAAGTCGAGTCATATCCTTGTACATATTGTTTTGGGACGATTGGGACTCATGGGTAAAGTACTAGTGTAATGGAGTAATGGGGAAGAACATCATTTATTACCCCCATATGTGCTAAATATTTTAAAAGTACTCCAAGTGTTTTAATTATCTTAATTCGAGTCATTAGAATAGTTATTTGTAAAGTTATGTAAAAGTTCAAGTGTAAGGGGAATGCAACGCCCCTATGATGTATTATTTTGGATGGTAGGGCAAGAGTGTATGAAAAAAAAAAAAAAAAAAAAAAAAAAAAATCAAGAAAAATACAAAAAAATGAGAAAAAGAAAAGTAGAAAAATCATACGGACTACCATCCCGTTTCATTTTATGTTTATTTTATGTTTTTGTTATTTTCTTTCATTAGCTTAAATCGAGTCGAGTCTTGGCTTAGCAACATTGTATAGTACATGTAATTAATCAAGATCTTTAACTCGCCACCAGCAAAATATCCCTTATCCAACAAAACCGTGTTTATCATATCCCTAAACCTAATGTTATAACCCATTTAAAAGCCCTCTTTGATAGTTTATCTTAGGTGCTTACGCCTAGTGGAGGAGGTTTTCGATCCTTTCCCAAGCCTATGGTAATCTATTTGCTATGACAGGTAGTGAGAGATATTATCCGTTTTCATTTATGAGATTTATTTTGATGACACTTGAGAGATGTGAGTATCTAAACACTACTTGTGAGGTGCTAGTTTGTAATCTCCGTGCTTATTATGATTAAAGTGGAATGACTAATTGTTGTAATTACTTTTATATTAGTGTTAAATGACCCCTAACTTGTATTTTGATTAGAATAAAAGCGCATTTGCTTGAGGACAAGCAAATCTCAAGTGTAAGGGTATTTGATGAAGCGAAAAGTGTACCGCTTTTAAGGGGTCATTTAAGCCCTAAATCGTATTTATTTGATCAAATATCACCCTAAATCGTTCCTTTTGTCATTTTAGGTACTTTTGAGGAGAAATCTGGAAAAGGAGGCATTTTGGACGTTTTTGGAGCATAAAAGTGAAGAAAACGACAAAGTCTCAAAATCGGCTGAAAATTACCTTTGACGGCGTCAGGATTATCCCTTGACGGCGTCATGGCTTGGCAAGAAAAAGGTGGATGTGAAAATTACTCATGATAAGCCAGAGAATTTTGCATGGAAATCTGACGGCGTCACCCTTTAATCTGATCAAAGTCGTTACAGCTTAATTTAAAGAGGGACGGCGTCAAGCCATAATCTGACGGCGTCAAGCCTTGATAAGCCAGAACGGATTTTGGAGGTCTAGAGAGGGACGGCGTCAGGAAGGCCATCCGAGAACCCTAAAAGCGGCGAAGTGACGGCGTCAGAATCTACAACGTGACGCCGTCAGACCTTAATCTCTATATATAGTTTTGCAATTTTTTGTCATTAGTGTGAAACTTATTGAGGAACTTTGTGTGTAAGAACCCTAAGACGATTTTAGCAGCTTTTTCAAGGCTTTTTGCCTTGAGATCTTCCATGTTACATTGAAGATAAGTTATCAATTAATCATTCAATATGTCTATGTGTTGTTTGATTCTATCTTGTTCTTGTCTTTTGTTTAACATGCTAGGCTAGGTCTTCTTTGTGTTTGCTTAGATCTAATGAAACCTAGCTATTGATTATTGGTTATTAGTGTGTTATTAGTTGTATTGGATGATTGTTCATCTATGTTAGGCTTAAGAAAACTGGCTAACTTCCTATTTGGTAACTTGCTTGAACGTCTTAAGAAACATGAACCAATGCGTACTAAGGTTTTTATGGTTGTATTTAATGCACAAGCGAATTCTAGTGATCCCATGTTAGGAGCTTCGTAGCCGGCTCGACATAGGAGTGAAGTAGGAGCTTGTAGAGTTGGGGAAGTACGTACGCCACCCCACGATTGGTATTAAGGAATACACCTGTCATCCACGCGATTAATGCACACTAATTAACCGGTAAAAGATAGTTAGGGAGTAAGGAAATCTAAGTAAACACATTTCTCTCCACATAAGTTTCACCACATTTTCATTTTCTGTTATTTTATTTTATTTGCATTCATAGTTATTTGGGTTAGTTGATTAGCAACTAATTCCGCCCACTCTTTCAAACCCGAGATTTTACTTGCTTTCATAAAAAATATAAAAACATAAAAAAGAATCTTCTCTCACCCTTAGACCTGTTAGAGTAGTTTTTCATACCTAACGAACACTATTCCCTGTGGAGAACGATCAATCCCCCGTACTTACCACTACACTATACTACATCGGTCAGGTACACTGCCTGGTGGGGTTGTAAGCCTCTTGAGATCCCTTGAGAGGTAAAACCTGTTGTAAGGTTGCAAAACCACGCATCACGAACTTCCCGCAAGGGAAGGTAGGGGTATACACACGTTTCTTCGAGTTTGCTAACCAACGTGTGCCCACTTCCCTATTTTTTGTGCGATATTCTAAACCACTATCGTCTTTATATTTCCCAGCTGCACTGTATAGGTGCAGCAAAAATAACCAATTTTGAAGTAAATTGTCGCCTGTTGGCGATTGAACCTACAATCCATCTATTCCGCGCGTTCTACCACACATCTTGGTCGAACGGGTGGGTATTCTTTTCCAAGCGCGCAGGGCCACTGCAGTGCTATACGGAAAAATTAGATGCGCTTAGGAATTGGAGGGAGAAGTTCTTCTGGGTTGATAGTGCATTTTTTCCATGGATTTTTGAGTTCTATACTCAAGAATCATTACCGAGAGATGAGCGCCCCATCCCCAGAACGTATAGCGCAGAGGATGTGAAGACGATTAATGCTAATCGCATACCGATCAAGGCATATCCAGAGGAGTTTTTGGTGCACATGGGCATCAGTCGCAATTACTTCGGTAGTCCGGAGGAGGTGCCAACTTTTTTGGACGAGAATAGCCGGGGTGGGTGCTTGTCTCATCCTTCCTCTTCACTTATTAGTTGTAAGCGTTCTTCCCTTTGTAGCTTATCTAACTCATTTTGTGTTTGTTTGTTGTTTGTTGCGCAGAGATGGATCTATTCAGTGTTGTTCGCTTGGAGAGGCCAAAGCAAGTGACTGTTGGTGTGCGCCCTTTGAGAGATGGCAAGGAGCCAGTTCTACAGGCTACCACAGGGTGCACGATGGAGATCGTGCAAGAAGAACCTGAGGACACAGCCCCCGTTGTTTTAGAGGCGACTCCTCTTCGTAGTTTTCCCACTCCTGAGGTACAAATGTATATAGAAGATTTATCGCAGACTGATTCGTCAGACAGCGTTGGGATTTCTGTGAGTGAGTCTGAGGGCGCTGCCCAAGGGGTGAAGCGCAAGGCAGTTGCTGGGGATGATGGCGCTGGTACATCCAAAAGAAGGCGCCATCTTATCTCTAGCGAGCGATCATCGTCAGAGGAGAATGCGTCGCAGAAGGATACAACTGAAACTCCTTCCCTCAAGTAAGTAATTAGACTTGTGTCTTTGAAACTTTAACGCATAGAATGCGTTGATATTATAGAATTACTTTACCCTTGTCTTTTGCGTGCAGTGTTGGAGATGCTGGTGATACTGCAACGCGCGCTGGGGAATCGCCACCCAAGGCGAGTCCCTTGCCTACTGATTTTCTTGCGCAGGGGGGCCAAGAATCTGGGACAAAGGCTTTTGAAGATGTGCCTACTGACCAGTTGATTGAGGAGTTAAGCTTGGCTGCTGCGCGTCAAGCCTCATTGGTTGCAGAGCTCAAAGATAGGCATGTGGGTGAAGGTAGTAGCTTGGTGCAGAAGGATAGGGAAATTGCGCTACTGAAGGCGCAGTTAGCTGATGCTCAGGCTGAGGTAGAGTCAACTGCTGCGTATGCGCAGAAGCTTGCTGATGAGAGATTATCCTTGTTTGCTCAAGTCAATCAAGAGCGCGCTAGCGCAAAAGAGTACAAGGCCACTTGCCTTTGGGCCTTGAAGTATATGGAGCAGAACAAGAGTGCTCACTTCGCCAGACTAGATGATTTCCGTAAGGCTATGGAGGCGTCGCTAGAAAAGCAAGAGATCAAGCTGCGCAAGCTCAGTATTGAGTATGACGAAGAGCTGTATCCCCATCTGGTGTCTTCTATCGCTGAGCGTAGGTGGCTCATCAGCCATGGGTTATGCCTGGCTGCTTTGGGGACTTTGGAATCCCAAGAGGTGCGGGGGACGTTTGGGGAAGTTGTGGAGCGTGCGCTTGCTCGTGGCAAGGCGCAAGCTATAGAGGAGCTCTCTGAGAGTGGACTGTTGAAGGTGGCTGCCACACAAGTGCCCAATTATAATGCTGATTCCTTCGATGAGCTTGTCGCAGCTATGGAAAAGATGAAGCTGCTAGGCCTTCCTCATATTGCTCAACTGGAGCGCGACCAAGATTACCCCATAAGTGTTATTATGGAGGGGTTAACCTTGGCTAGGCATGCGGCGGAGGGCGCAGAGGCACAAGCTGACTATTTTCTCAAGCCAGATGAATCGCAGCTGCAGGTACCTATCTTCGCTCGCCCTCGCAACATCCTGGATCCTTTTGCTCTTGAAAAAGAAATTTCTTTGAAGGTGTCCTTGGAGGCCCATGCTATGAGGATTGCGAAGAAGCAGGGTATGAAGGGGAAGGCCATCCTTTGCGGTGTTGGTGCTGCGCATATTCCTAGGTCTGATGGAGTGCCCTTTAGCGTACTGACAGTGTCGCCCCAAGATAGTGATCTTCTAAGGAAGCTTGAGGGAACTGGTCGTGTTGCGTATCATGTTAGCGGTTCGGGGCTTAGACGCACCCGTAGCTTGTCTTGGTAATTTTTGTAATAGATTAACATTTTGTTGCACATGTGCATGTTAAGTCTATATCTTGTATGAACTCGTAGTCCGTAATAAGATGTTGATTAAAAAAATACGATTATACGCATATTGTATCAAATGTGATTGTGGTTATAATGTTTGTACTTAGTTAATTTTTCTTTGCGTAAAAGACGTCTATGTTGTGTCTAACATAGCAACTTGTTGTGTACATACTTAAGAAAATTTATAAAAAATCCATAGTCGTGTATGAATTTCACAATATTTACAAGTTTATTGATTGATATGCAGCGTACTGCCTATCATAAAATTTACAAATTCATAAAATCGTGTATGAAGTTCATAAAATTTACAAGGAGTTAAGTGTCTTAGCTCCTAAGTTATTAAACGCGCACAGTGTGCATTGTTGTGTATCCGTCGTGGGATACACATTGAACTTACTCCAACGTCTTGAGAGTAAGGTGTTTAACAAGGATGTGTGATCCGATGTTGATGGGTTTGCAACCCTCTTACTCAACGAGTTATTTAGTAGGTTTACTTATCCTTTTACCATCGTGGGTTTTAATAAGTGCATGCACGCCATGTAGGCAGAAAGTAAAGTAATAACAATATTGAGACATAAATAACATGTAAACAATAAAGTGAAATGTGTCGCGGAATTAGCTAGAAACCGCGACTTTGAATTAATACTTGCAAGTTTTTGTAAAAAGAAAAACATTTGCCTAAATGAAACAAAATGTAAATACACGGATATTTATTAAGCACTTACTAAAGTGCGGAGGTGTCCGTGTGTGAGGTCGTAACCTTTCCTAAAGATAGCATCTCTTGAGATTGCAAACATTCCATGTGCGTTGTAGGTCGCGGCCATCCATGTCACGCAGCTTGTACGCGCCTTTACCTAGTGCTTCAACGACCTCATAGGGTCCTTCCCACTTCGGTCTAAGTTTACCTGTATCTTCTGCGTGGCTTGCATCATTAGCGCGATAGACAAAGTCGCCTGGTCTGAATGAGGTGCTTCGAACTTTAGCGTCGTAATATCCCTTCATTTTTGACTTGGCTTTTGCTTCGCGTATAGCTGCGTGTTCACGCCTTTCTTCCAATAGGTCCAAGTCGATACGTCATTCGTCATCATTGGTTGCAACATTAACTTCCGCGGTACGAATAGTTGGCATCCCAATTTCAGCTGGTATGACAGCTTCTGTCCCATAGACAAGAGAAAAGGGAGTGTCTCCATTGCTAACTTTGATTGTCGTGCGGTGCGCCCATAAGACATGCGACAATTCATCCACCCATCTTCCTTTGTGCTTGTCCAGACGTGCTTTAATTCCTTCGCCTAGACTGCGATTTGCGCGCTCAACCAAACCATTGGTTTGTGGGTGTTTAACTGACGCGAAGTGTTGTGTAATATTTAGCTCTGCGGACCAGTCCTTGAACGGGTTATCATGGAATTGTTTTCCGTTGTCCGAAATGATCTCGCCAGGTAATCCAAAGCGGCATACAATATTTTCCCAAACAAAGCGTTTTTCTTGATTACCTGTGATTGTCGCCACTGCCTTTGCTTCAATCCACTTAGTGAAGTAGTCTATTGCCACAATAAGAAATTTCAGTCCCCCGCTGCAATAGGGAAGGGACCCGCAATGTCGATACCCCACTTATAGAATGGCCATGGGGAAGTGATAGGCGTTAGCTCTTGTTGTGGTCTGCGCGGGATGGGTCTATGAACTTGGCAGTCATTGCATTTCTTTATCACATCGCGCGCATCACGGTGCATAGTGGGCCAGTAGTATCCTGACCGCAATGCTCGTGCTACTACGGACCGTGGTCCTGAATGCATACTGCATGAATCGGCGTGGATCTCTCGGAGTACGTAATCCGCCTGGAGAGGTCCAACGCACCGAAGCCATGGTTGTAGGAATGAGCGCCGATATAGGATACCATCTCTAAGTTCGAACCTCTGCGCTGTACGCCGTATCCTTCGAGCGTCTTTCTGCTCCTCGGGCAATTTGCCCTTACTTATGAATTCGATGATAGGGGTCATCCATGTAGGATCCTGCTCTTCTATCACCGTAGATATCTCCATCTCCGAGATGGATTTGTTTTTTAGAATCTCCACCAACACTTGTTTTGACAGGTGTGCAAAGCTTGTAGATGCGATCTTGCTTAGCGCATCCGCTTTCTTGTTTTCACCTCTAGGAACTTGTTTAATGGTAAACCTGTCAAAACCTTGGATTAGTGATTTGGTTTTGTCGAGGTATTGAACCATGTTATCCTCTTTGGCCACATATTCGCCCAACACATTGTTGGCTACTAATCGGGAGTCCACATTTGCTTCTAGGTTACGTACACCCATTCGAGTTGCAATGCGTAACCCGGCGATTAGGGCTTCATATTCTGCCTCGTTGTTCGTGGCTGTGAATTCAAAGCGCAGTGCATAAGTGAATTCCATTCCTTCTGGATTAGTGAGGATAAGGCCAGCGCCCGACCTATCCACGCATGAAGATCCATCCGTGAACAGGACCCATGGTTCTTGTAGTTCTACCTTGTTCAGTGGAGGCGCGGCATCGGTGTCTGGTTTTTCGATGATGAAGTCTACTAGTATTTGCCCTTTAACCGCAGTGCGTGGTCTATAAGAGATGTTATACTCGCCTAGCAGTACACTCCATTTTTGTAATCGCCCCGATGCGTCAGGTTTAGAGATAACTTGCTTGATAGGTTGGTCTGTGATCACCGCTATTGGGTGCGCTTGAAAGTATCTACGCAATCTTTTGGTGGCGAATACTAACGCCAAGACCAACTTCTCCATTGGGTTGTAGTTAATCTCTGTCTTCTTGAGTGCTTTGCTTACAAAATATACCGGTGTTTGTACGGAGTTCCTATCCGTCAGTAGCACTGCGCTGACCGCTCCATGAGTCGCAGATAAGTAGACGATTAACTCCTCCCCTGGTCGGGGTGCGACTAGCTTAGGAAGCGCTGCTATATGTTGCTTAAGCTGTGTGAAAGCCTCTTTTGCTTCCGTAGTCCAACGAAAGTCTCCCTTTTTTGTACACTTCTTGAGTATTTTAAAGGTGAGGAAGTGACTTATCCGCTGATTTGGACAGGAATCTGTTCAAACCGGCTAGCTTTCCATTAAGAGACTGAACTTCTTTCAACGTGCGTGGTGAAGGGAGTTGGATGACAGCCTCTGTTTTTTCTGGGCATGGCTTAATGCCATCTGGTTCTATCAAGTATCCCAGGAACATGCCTTCTGTAGCGCCAAAAGTGCATTTCTTAGGATTTAACTTCATGTTGATCTTTCGTAGTGTTGTAAATGTTTCTTCAATGTCGCGCACCACTTCGTCTTCAGTATGGCTTTTTATGACAAGGTCGTCCACATAGACCTCTAGGTTGCGGCCCACTTGCTTTTCAAATGCATTATCTACCAATCGCTGGTAGGTGGCGCCCCCATTCTTCAGGCCAAAAGGCATCTTTGTATAACAAAAGACACCTTGGCTTGTGTGGAAGGCTGTTTTTTCCTCGTCTTCCTTGGCCATTTGGATTTGGTGGTACCCTTTATATGCATCTAAGAAACATTTAAAGGGATATCTGCACAAAGATTCTACCTTCCAGTCTATCTCTGGTAGTGGGTAGCAGTCCTGTGGACATGCTTTGTTGAGATCCGTAAAATCCACACACATCCGCCAACTACCATCACTTTTCTTAACCATTAATGGATTGGAGAGCCAGTCATGGTAATAGACTTCTCGCATGATGCCTGCGTCCACAAGCTTGTGTACTTCTTCCAGAATGGCTTTTGCGCGCTCTGGAGCCTGGCCGCGCTTTTTCTGCCGTACTGGGGAATATCCTTGTCGGATTTTCAGCTTGTGTTCTGCAATCGAGCGTGGCACACCAGTCATGTGCTTTGGTTCCCATGCGAAGATATCCAGATTCCTTTGCAAGAGCGCGCACACGGCCGCTCTTTCCTTGTCAGACAACGATCCTCCGATCGATACTTCTTGCTCTGGGTAGTCAGGGTGAATTGCGACCTTTAGGTTTGATACTTTAGCTGCGCTCTGTTCTGGGGTGTGCGTTGTCTCGCATGTAATCGTGTTACACTCTCTAGGTGGCGCAGCACTATTGTAGATGGTGACAATGCCGCCTTCTACCGGGAATTTGAGCATCCCATGTACTGTGGACGGTACTGCGCGCATTGCCGAAATTCCTGGTCTTCCAATAATGCCATTGTATGGTGAAGGAGATCTGATCACCATAAAATTCATCCAGGTTGTCGTGGAGTGTTCCTTATTACCGACAGCGACTAGCAGTCGTAGTTGCCCCATGGGCCATATCTTTTCTCCTGTGAAGCCAGTCAACGAAGTCGTGGCTGAGCTTAACTGTCTTTGTATCTCAGGGCGCAATCTATTGAAACAATGCTCATACATTATGTCTGCTGATGCCCCTCCATCAACATACATGCGGTGGATATCGTGACCCCTCGCATTTATCTCGATGGTGAGCGGTTCTGCCACTGCGTTGTCCGCAGCCAAGGTGGGAAAAGAGATTTCGCTTCCATGAGAAAATTTCTGGCTGACCTTTTGCCTAGTCTTTCGTTGCCATGATTGTATCATGTAGATTGTGTCAGCCTTGTCCTTAGGCGCTTCTTTCTTGCCCCCAGTTTTCTGTTTATCTTTCCAATCCTTAATATTCTTAACTAGATGGTCCAATCTGCCTTCTTTTACTAGCTTCTCAATTAATTGGCGCAATTGGACACACTCATTGGTTGTGTGGCCCTTCTATCCATGATACTCGTAGTATCCGTTCCCTACGCGCCGATCTTATGGGGTGCGCATCGGTGGGGGTCTCGGAAAGTTCGCGCCTTCCGTCGTAAATATCTCCTTTGGAGTCTTCGTTAGTGGGGTATACTTGTCGTTTCCCCGTCCGTCCCCTTGACTGCGATAGCTTTTGTTACGATTGCTACTCTGGTCATTGGATTGTCTCCTTGGCTCTTCTTGTGACCTATAGTTTGAGTAGCCTTTCTTGCTATCCGCAGCGGCGGCTTCTCCTTGGATGAAGGACCTCGTGCGCTTCATGAGTTCGTCAAAGGTTTGGGGAACCCTATCATTTAACTTTTTGATAAGTTCTGGGTTATTGATTCCATTCATGAACCCTGAGATTTTTAGTATTTCTGGGCATGCCTTGACGTGTATGCATTCGTCTTTAAAGCGCTCCATAAAAGCGCTTGTGGATTCCCCTTGGCGCTGTTTTACCCTTGCGAGTTCGACAGGGTTCTTGGCGCACTTCTTCCTCTGAGTAAAGTTCAAACGAAACGCCTTCCGCAACTTTTCAAACCCACCGATGCTTCTACGTGGAAGCTTACTAAACCAGTTTCGCGCATTCCCTACTAATGTAGAATTAAACATGTGGCACCACACAGGTTGTGGCCAATTTTTGATGGTTGCTGCTGATTCGAAAATTTTTAGGTGGTCATCAGGATCACCTGTCCCATCATAAGTTTTAACATTAGCGGGCATGCGCCTTCTCTTATCTTCTGAAAAATCGCTGATGCGCTGAGTGAATGCGTCAACCTTTTGGCGGCGCCAGGGACGAGACATATCTTCGTCCTCCTGGTCGCGGTATCTTTTCCTGGACTTCCAGTGTCCTTTTTTTTTGTCCTCGTTGTCCGAGGAGTCACTTGAGGATGAGCTTACCCTTTTGCGGCGCTTGCGCCGACTATCATCGGAATCCGAGCTTGAAGGGCTTTCGCTTGGGGAGGTTCGTCGCCCGAGTCAATCGTGGACCCTGCGACTGCCAAGCCTAGCATGGACATTGGTGCGCCATCCATCATATTCATGCTCCTCCAGAGACTGTAAGTCGGCTGCTTCATCGTCCACAACTTTCCTTCCGATCCTAGTAAACACAGGGTGTCGGCGGCCATCCTTCTCGCGCCTTTCCTTTTGGTAACGCGGTGGGGGATGCCTCATGCTCAGGATCAAAGTTGAGCCTGGATTGCAGGCTCTGACTTGACCTCTTTTTTGCTTCCTCTTGCATCAACGCAGCCAAGGTTTCGTAGTTTTGGGATACGAAATTACTTGGCGCTAGTTCAGGCGCGACTCCTTCTAGCGCGAGGATGTCTGTTTCCAAATCAGGACCCTTGTTTCGGGTGGGCGCATTTGGCGGCTCAGTGAAGTTTAATTCTGGCATGGTGAGAGGAGTGCGCAGTAGATCTACCGCGCTAGTGGTTGTTGTAGTAGCATGGGTAGTCCTTGTGATTGGTTCTACTGGAGTAAAAGCCAGATCTGAGTATGATCCTAGGCTTTTAGGCGCACTGGTTGTTGATTGCGTGGTTTTGTAACCTTACAACAGGTTTTACCTCTCGAGGGATCTCAAGAGGCTTACAACCCCACCAGGCAGTGTACCTGACCAATGTAGTATAGTGTAGTGGTAAGTACGGGGGATTGATCGTTCTCCACAGGGAATAGTGTTCGTTAGGTATGAAAGGCTACTCTAATTAGGTCTAAGGGTTGAGGAAGATTCTTTTTATGTTTTTATATTTTTTATGAAAGCAAGTAAAATCTCGGTTTTGAAGGAGTGGGCGGAATTAGTTGCTAGTCAACTAACCCAATTTACTACAAATGCAAATAAAATAAAATAACAAAAATGAAATGTGGTGAGAAACTTATGTGTAGAGAAATGTGTTTACTTAGATTTCCTTACTCCCTAACTATCTTTTACCGGTTAATTAGTATGTATTAGTCGCGTGGATGACGGGTGTATTCCTTAATACCATTCGTGGGGTGGCGTACTTACTTCCCCAACTCTACAAGCTCCTACTTCACTCCTATGTCGAGCCGGCTAGGAAGCTCCTAACATGGGATCACTAGAATTCGCTTGTGCATTAAATACAACCATAAAAACCTTTAGTACGCGTTTGGTTCATGTTTCTTAAGACGTTCAAGCAAGTTACCGAATAGGAAGTTAGCCAGTTTTCTTAAGCCTAACATAGATAAACAATCATCCAATACAACTAACAACACACTAACAACCTATAATCAATAGCTAGGTTTCATTAGATCTAAGCAAACACAAGATAAAATTAGCCTAACATGTTAAACAAAAGACAAGCATAAGATAGAATCAAACAACACATAGACATATTGAATGATTAATTGATAACTTATCTTTCAATGAAACATGGAAGATCTCAAGGCAAAAAGCCCTGAAAAAGTAGCTAAAATCGTCTTAGGGTTTTATCCCAAAATTCCACACACTAAGCTCTCTTTAATGACAAAAGATTAGAAAACTATATATAGATTTTTGGATCTGACGGCGTCACCTTATGCATTGTGACGCCGTCACCTCGCCGCTTTTAGGGTTCCCGGGTGACCTTCTTGACGCCGTCCCTCTTTAGCTCTTCAAAAATCCATTCTGGCCTATCAAGGCTTGACGCCGTCTAAACTTGAACGTGACGCCGTCCCCTTATGATTTAAGCCGTGACGCCCTTGATTTAGTTAAAGCGTGACGCCGTCAGAATTCACATGCTAACTCACTGGCCCGTCATGAGTAAATTTCACATCCAACTTTTCTTGCCAAGGCATGACGCCGTCCCATGTTAATTGTGACGCCGTCAAGAGTAACTTTTAGCCGATTCTTGAGACTTTGCCGTTTTCTTCACTTTAATGCTCCAAAAACGTCCAAAATGCCTCCTTTTCCAGATTTCTCCTCAAAAGTACCTAAAATGACAAAAGGAACGATTTAGGGCGATATTTGATCAAATAAATACGATTTCGGGCTTAAATGACCCCTTAAAAGCGGTACACTTTTCGCCTCATCAAATACCCTTACACTTGAGATTTGCTTGTCCTCAAGCAAATGCGCTTTTATTCTAATCAAAATACAAGTTAGGGGTCATTTAATGCAAACATAAAAGTAATTACAACAAATAATCGTTCCACTTCAATCATAATAAGCACGGAGATTACATACTAGCACCTCACAAGTAGTGTTTAGATACTCACATCTCTCAAGTGTCATCAAAATAAATCTCATAAATGAAAACGGAAAATATCTCTCACTACCTGTCATAGCAAATAGATTACCATAGGCTTGGGAAAGGATCGAAAACCTCCTCCACTAGGCGTAAGCACCTAAGATAAACTATCAAAGAGGGCTTTTAAATGGGTTATAACGTTAGGTGTAGGGAAAAGGAAAACACGGTTTTGTTGGATACGGGATATTTTACTGGTGGCGAGTTAAAGATCTTGATCAATTACATGTACTATACAATGTTGCTAAGCCAAGACTCGACTCGATCTTAAGCTAAAAACGAAATAACAAAATAACAAAAACATAAAGATAAACATAAAATGAAACGGGATGGTAGTCCGTATGTTTTTTCTATTTTTCATTTTCTCATTTTTTTTGTGTTTTTCTTGATTTTTTTTTTTTTTTTTTTTTTTTTTTTTTTTTTTTTTTTTTTTTTGAATACACTTTTACCCTACCATCCAAAATAATACATCATAGGGGCATTGCATTCCCCTTACACTTGAATTTTTACATAACTTTACAAATACTAATCTAATGACTCGAATTAAGATAATTGAAAAACTTGGAGTACTTTTAAAACATTTAGCACATATGGGGGTAATAAATGATGTTCTTCCCCATTACTCCATTATACTAGTACTTTACCCATGAGTCCCAATCGTCCCAAAACAATATGTACAAGGGATATGACTCGACTTAGCAACCATGTAATCAACTAGATAATTAACTTGGGTTTAAACAAATGTTGTCACAATAATGCACTAAAAATGAGTGCATACAAGGTAGGCTAAGGCGATTTGGGTGTACATTTTAGTGGGGTGTAACAAATTCTTCCTTTAAGTAAAATGCTTAAAGGTCGAAACGAAAAGATAGGCTCTGAAGGGTGTACTAGGGTATCGTGTACTAAAAATGAGTACAACGCAAAGGGTGTGGGAGAATTACTTGACCAATGTAGCCAATGTAATTATAACAAAAACACAGGTGTAAAACAATGGGTTAATCCTAATGCCTCTTATCATGTAGTAAATCTAACTACACGAACGTAGTCTCACTTGTGGCCTTGGAATGGTCCTAACGCAAGTTCTAGAATCTAAGTGCTACCGGTACACACATCATAGCATAAATGCTTTTCCTACCAATTCTAGGGGCGAACCTCACATATTTGGGGGTGGAAAAAATTTTTAGTGGTACGGTTTTTGTGCTAGTCATATAACTCCTATCCATGAGACGCTCATTAAGATCAAAGTTTTACTCCTAAATGTTGTAAAAAATTTTAAATTTGGCACTAAAATTACCCTAATCAAGTATTTCTCTCAGTTTTATTACACATCTATTATTAAACAAACAAAAATCAAGCGCAATTGTATTCTCTAAAATCGTACTTTTACCCTCCCCTTACACTTAAGATGAACATTGTCCCCAATGTTCAAATAACAAGATGTAAAAGCATAAAGTAAAAGAATGAAATCAAATACTCCCCTGATTCGCTCGTTGGATAATGAAATTACACGGTTAGATCTTCCTCCAAAGAGAATGTTGAAGCTCCATGACTAATGCATCGCCATAAGCTTGATTCCATAAACATTTCCTTGTCCAAAATAACCTGTTAACCTGAGAAAACAAACACGAAAACCTGCATAACATCGGCGGGATAAAATCTATATATAAGGATATAATGCTTGTGGAATGATAATTTTGCAGATTCCTGGAGATTATAAGTTGGAGATTTTAATAAAAACTTTTTATGAAAACAAAACTTTCAAAAATTTCTGGAAATTAAATCTGACGCCGTCAGGTTATAACCCCTGACGCCGTCAGAAATGACCTGACAAAAATTTTCATTTTAAGTTTCCGGAAAATTTCTGGAAAAACCTTTACCTTACTTCCTGGAAATCCTGCAAAACATCATTATGACTCGATACAAGCATTTGACTCAAACAAACACTAATATGTATGCTAATTTATTATTATTACGATTCATGTTCATTTGTGTTCTAATAAACCGATTTAGATTTCCCTTACACTTATCTTTTGCAAAATACCTTTATATGTAGTTAAGACGAAGTTAAAAACAACATAAAGCATTTTCACAAATTACTTTTGAACATGAATCAATAATAATAAAATTTAAACACACATACGGAAACAAATAAAAACAAACAAACAAATAAATAAACACATAAAGCAAATAAAGCAGATAAAGCTTGGGTTGCCTCCCAAGAAGCGCTTTTCTTTATTAACGAGTCTTGTAGCTAGACTCAAAGTCACGTACATTACGTGACTCCGTTTTGCATAAAGAATATGGTTTTAAAGCTTTGTATCACTCTTTCATCCCACTTGTATTCCGGACCTAAGGCCAAACACATCGAATACTTAACTCTAGCCCTTCCTTGGTTATTGTTATCAACCTCGAGTGCTGGGATATTATCGACATCCAAGCCCTTAATGCCCTTAAATTTTGGTTCGAACTTAGAGAAACGAGACACATTATGGGGCATCAGGTACTTGATGCATCCTATTTCGCTGGAGAATGTCACACTACCTTCATTCTTATCATAAATTGCTTGGGACGTTCTTATGAAGGGTTCTCCTAAAACTATCTCGCCAAAATACGGATCTATAATCCCCCTTATATCTTCTAGGATCACAAAATCACATTGGTAAACGAAATCTCCGATAAAGACGTGTAAATCACTTGCTAGACCTACAAAATTGCACATCTGATTGGGGTCATACAGGTCTTGTCTAGGGTTCAGCTCATTGCTCATGATCCAGTTATAGTAAAGCCTAGACATGAAATTCATTGGTGCCTTGAGATCAATATAGGTATGCTCCCTAAACATGTGACCAATCATGCATGGAACCTTCACATTAAAATAACCCCCCTTTCTAATCCATGGGTACTTACGATTTTTAGCGGGGCAAGGACATTTAAAGATAAACTTATGGTGACTTAATCCTTCTAGAATTGGTGAGGAATTGTGAACTAACATTAAGTCATCTCTAAGCTCAATCTCACTACTCGTGCTAAGGCGGGCGAGTCTCTTCTCTCTGTCAATTAACTCATTAAGCTCATTGAATGCCTTAATCTCCCTATCCATAGTGACGAACCAATTACGAACAAACACACAAAGAAAGTAGATAGACTAAAGAAAACCTAGAAAAATAAAAATCTCACTAGAAAGGAATCTAGTGAGTAGACCTAATAGAAATAAAAATTCAACCTAAACAATAACTATTCCCCGGCAGCGGCGCCAAAAACTTGATTGCGTGGTTTTGTAACCTTACAACAGGTTTTACCTCTCGAGGGATCTCAAGAGGCTTACAACCCCACCAGGCAGTGTACCTGACCGATGTAGTATAGTGTAGTGGTAAGTACGGGGGATTGATCGTTCTCCACAGGGAATAGTGTTCGTTAGGTATGAAAGGCTACTCTAATTAGGTCTAAGGGTTGAGGAAGATTCTTTTTATGTTTTTATATTTTTTATGAAAGCAAGTAAAATCTCGGTTTTGAAGGAGTGGGCGGAATTAGTTGCTAGTCAACTAACCCAATTTACTACAAATGCAAATAAAATAAAATAACAAAAATGAAATGTGGTGAGAAACTTATGTGTAGAGAAATGTGTTTACTTAGATTTCCTTACTCCCTAACTATCTTTTACCGGTTAATTAGTATGTATTAGTCGCGTGGATGACGGGTGTATTCCTTAATACCATTCGTGGGGTGGCGTACTTACTTCCCCAACTCTACAAGCTCCTACTTCACTCCTATGTCGAGCCGGCTAGGAAGCTCCTAACATGGGATCACTAGAATTCGCTTGTGCATTAAATACAACCATAAAAACCTTTAGTACGCGTTTGGTTCATGTTTCTTAAGACGTTCAAGCAAGTTACCGAATAGGAAGTTAGCCAGTTTTCTTAAGCCTAACATAGATAAACAATCATCCAATACAACTAACAACACACTAACAACCTATAATCAATAGCTAGGTTTCATTAGATCTAAGCAAACACAAGATAAAATTAGCCTAACATGTTAAACAAAAGACAAGCATAAGATAGAATCAAACAACACATAGACATATTGAATGATTAATTGATAACTTATCTTTCAATGAAACATGGAAGATCTCAAGGCAAAAAGCCCTGAAAAAGTAGCTAAAATCGTCTTAGGGTTTTATCCCAAAATTCCACACACTAAGCTCTCTTTAATGACAAAAGATTAGAAAACTATATATAGATTTTTGGATCTGACGGCGTCACCTTATGCATTGTGACGCCGTCACCTCGCCGCTTTTAGGGTTCCCGGGTGACCTTCTTGACGCCGTCCCTCTTTAGCTCTTCAAAAATCCATTCTGGCCTATCAAGGCTTGACGCCGTCTAAACTTGAACGTGACGCCGTCCCCTTATGATTTAAGCCGTGACGCCCTTGATTTAGTTAAAGCGTGACGCCGTCAGAATTCACATGCTAACTCACTGGCCCGTCATGAGTAAATTTCACATCCAACTTTTCTTGCCAAGGCATGACGCCGTCCCATGTTAATTGTGACGCCGTCAAGAGTAACTTTTAGCCGATTCTTGAGACTTTGCCGTTTTCTTCACTTTAATGCTCCAAAAACGTCCAAAATGCCTCCTTTTCCAGATTTCTCCTCAAAAGTACCTAAAATGACAAAAGGAACGATTTAGGGCGATATTTGATCAAATAAATACGATTTCGGGCTTAAATGACCCCTTAAAAGCGGTACACTTTTCGCCTCATCAGTTGTTCCAGAGGACTGCTTAGCGGCTGAATCAGTTTGCTGCTTCTTCCCCAGTAGGTCGTCATGCGCTTTCTTTGTCTGCGGAGTCCGCTGATTTGGGTTTCCATGCTTCGTCATTCTAGTTCTTCGTAGAGTTCTTAGTGTATGGTCCCACGGATGGCGCCACTTGTTGATACAAAAGTTGGGCGTTCCTTGTTTCCGTACCAATTAGATCTTAATGCTTGAGACCTGCGCACTAAGAAAACAAAAAGACACCGTTAGGCTTATCGTGGGATTGTCTCCCACGATTATCGTCCGGCGTGAGAGTAAGTAATCGGTTTTAGGGTTTAATTGAAGAGTTAGGGTTGTAAATCGTACCTTTTAATGAGAGCCGAGATGCTCTATATATACACACGAAATCCTTGTTGGTTTCGTGTTCCTTACCCTTCGGCGTATCCGCCTAAGTCGGTCTTTTATACATATCCCATAAATAAGAGATATCTTATATCAAGACCATAAATAACTTTGGGTTTGGGCCATCGTGAGCCCAAACCGTTATCGTGATAGCCCATTCGTGATAGGTTTGAGCCCATTCGTGATGGGCTTAAGTGTTAGTAGCGTCCATGGGTCGGGTTCGTGACCCGAATGCGGACTATACGTCATCAGATCTTTTTCACCTAAAGAGAAGAAGAAAATTTTATTTTTTATTTACAAAAAACCAAGAATCCAATGAGGTTTGTTTTAAGTTACTATGTGAAATTTTGAATCTTTTAAGGATTCTATTTGGGTATCTTTTGTTTTTCCAGTTTTGTTCTTATAGTGTTCATGTTTTAGGAACATTTATGTAGTTTGAGAATGATGTTTACTTTGTTTAATTTATGTGTAGTTGTTGCACTAGTATTGTTAAACTATCATGTTGTCATGTTCTTTGTTACATACATATGTTACTATTATTTGGACCTGAATATTTGAAATGATTCAATTTTGTAGCTGCTTTAACAAAATTTGTTGTTTCTAAGACAACATCTAAAAAAAACAACATATTTTTAATTAGTTGGTTTGAGTGACCCATAAACTCAAAATCAAACACCAACTGAAAGGTAGATTCTATCTTTTTACTTAAAAGTTGTTGTTGAACTATCCGAATGTTTCCCTCCCCCTACCCCCCCCCCTAAAAAGTCATTGTTTAGGTGTTACCTTATTCTTATTAGACAATAAATAATAGATATACATACTTTATATTTATCATTATTGAGTTAATTTAGTTTCCTAATAACATAGCAATTAGCTATGTTGTACATTATGTTAGCGTATAAATGAGTAAAGTGAACATGAGGCCGTCTCACATCTAAAATTATATGTGAAACCTTCTAATACTATGTTGTTTTAACTAGAAAAACATCAAAACTACCATATTTGTATTATGTCCGTACACAATATTAGTGTCTTCCCTAGTTGCATCATAACATCGCTTAAATTAAAGATAGGTTCACTCTAATATTTGTTTTTTCCATATCATACCGGAACGTGAGACTACCCCATATTCACTTTCCTCGTATAAATATATGTTATTGTAATATCTTTTATCATGCGATAACATTCTCTTTTGCCATTTTGCAATTCTCTTTTACACAGGCCATCTCCTCCACGATTTCAAAGTAGTAGTCTCGACTAAGTACGATGGAAAATAATAAACTCTATGCATTAATTCGGCGCTCAAAGACGTCAGATGACGCCTCAGATGTCCACGAGAAAGTTAAGGATCAGCTGAACCGTTATGTTGGCCCATTGGTTGTTAGTTGGAATCTGGATGATAATGCACGAACTCTGGCCATCAATGTAGCAAACACCAGAAATCGACTTATATCAAACACACATTTTTGTCAAAAGTATTTAAAACAATTACGTTCACCAGAAGATCCTGACTATCTAAAGAGTCGATGTGATCTCATGTATGTAATAAGCTGATCTTATTAGGCTATTAGCTTTTGTTTAACAAATGAAATATGACATCATGTGAAAGTACAAAACACCATTTATCAGATACCCAAAATCATTCACCAAACCAAAGGAATCCACTCTTTAAAAATTATGAGAGTTTTAGTGACCATTTACTAAAAAATTATTCACCATATCAAACACCGTCAAGCTCATAAGCTATGTATTCATTTTTTTTTCTTTAACAAAAGGTAATAAGCTATCTTATTAGGCTATTATCTTTTGTTTAAACTTATCACTTAAACAAGAGGGAAAAATTATGATGAGTTTTATGTGCTTTTACTAAGAGTATTTAAATTTAATAATTTGTGATAATTAACTTTGAAGTATAATAAAATTAAAAATACAAAGGGGTGTAATTTGACTATTAGATTAGAGTTTAAAATGGATGTTTTTTTTTAAACAAGATTTGGAAAAGAGGCCCAAAATAGTAAAAATTGTAATCTTATATAGTTATTGTCTTATTGAGAGTTATTGAGAGGAACATTAAGCAAATTTGGGAGTCAATAAGTTGTCAACTAAGCTTAGCCTTTACCTGAGCACCTTGCCTTTTAGGCCTTGCTTGCTTTACTTTAGTCCTACTATACTATCTTATTTAAAAATACAAAAGGTAATAAGCCTTTTTTTTTGTTCATTCGACCTGTCATCATCCCCATCAAGGTAATAAGCTTTTTTTTTTTTTTTTTTTTTTTTTTTTTTTTTTTTTTTTTCCACCAACTTCATCTTGTTGTTTACCCTCAAAATTTTTTTTTTATCATCCCCATCACATACTGTTCATCCATCACCACCAAGCACACTACTACAAACTACCAACCCACCCGAAAATCAAGAAGGTACACACACTAAAACATACACTAAACACGCACTTAAAACACACTTTCACACACACACTTAAAAAAGAACAGTCACACAAACAAACTAGTCGTCATTCAGCGAAGTGAACCATATATACACTATCAAAGTAATAAGCTTTTCTACCAAGTTAGATACTTAGATCTTTTTCACCTAAAGAGAAGAAGAAAATTTTATTTTTATTTATAAAATGTCAAGAATCCAATGAGGTTTGTTTTAAGTTACTATGTGAACTTTTGAATCTTTTAAGGATTCTATTTGGGTATCTTTTGTTTTTCCAGTTTTGTTCTTATAGTGTTCATGTTTTAGGAACATTTATGTAGTTTGAGAATGATGTTTAATTTGTTTAATTTATGTGTAGTTGTTGCACTAGTATTGTTAAACTATCATGTTCCTGTTCTTTGTTACATACATATGTTACTATTATTTGGGCCTGATTATTTGAAATGATTCAATTTTGTAGCTACTATAACAAAATTTGTTGTTGCTAAGACAACATCTTAAAAATACAACATATTTTTAATTATTTGGTTTGAGTAACCCATAAACTCAAAATTAAACACCAACTGAAAGTTAGATTCTGTCTTTTTACTTAAAAGTTGTTATAGAACTATCCGAATGTTTCCCTCCCCCCCAAAAATTCATTATTTAGGTGTTACCTTATTCTTATTAGACAATAAATAATATATATACATACTTTATATTTATCATTATTGAGTTAATTTAGTTTCCTAATAACATAGCAATTCGCTATGTTGTACATTATGTTAGCATATAAATGAGTAAAGTGAACATGAGGTCGTCTCACATCTAAACTTACATGTGAAACCTTCTAATACTATGTTGTTATAGCAAGAAAACATCAAAACTACCATATTTGTATTATGTCCGTGCACAATATTAGTGTCTTCCCTAGTTGCATCATAACATTGCCTAAATTAAAGTTAGGTTCACTCTAATATTTGTTTTTTCCACTTCATACCGGAATGTGAGACAACCCCATATCCACTTTACTCGTATAAATATATGTTATTGCATTATCTTTTATCATGCGATAACATTCTCTTTTGCCATTTTGCAATTCTCTTTTATACATGCCATCTCCTCCACGATTTCAAAGTAGTAGTCTCGACTAAGTATGATGGAAAATAATAAACTCTATGCATTAATTCGGCGCTCAAAGACGTCAGATGATGCCTCAGATGTCCACGGGAAAGTTAAGGATCAGCTGAACCGTTATGTTGGCCCACTGGGTGTTAGTTGGAATCTGGATGATAATGCACACACTCTGGCCGTCAATGTAGTTACAAAAATCTTAAGTACCATTGCGAAACGGCTCAAGCAAACACCAGAAATCGACTTACATCAAACACACATTCTTTGTCAAAAGTACTTAAAACAATTACGTTCACCAGAAGATCCTGACTATCTAAAGAGTCGATGTGATCTCATGTATGTAATAAGTTGATCTTATTAGGCTATTAGCTTTTGTTTAACAAATGAAATATGACATCATGTGAAAGTACAAAACACCATTTATCAGATACCCAATATCATTCACGAAACCAAAGGAATCCACTCTTTAAAAATTGTGAGAGTTTTAGTGACCATTTACTAAAAAAGTATTCACCATATCAAACACCATCAAGCTCATTGGCTATGTATTCATTTTTTTTTCTTTAACAAAATCTAATAAGCTATCTTATTAGGCTATTATCTTTTGTTTAAGCTTATCACCTAAACAAGAGGGAAAAATTATGATGAGTTTTATGGGCTTTTAGTAAGACTATTTAAATTTAATAAGTTGTGATAATTAACTTTGGAGTATAAAAATATTAAGAATACAAAGGGGTGTAATTTGACAATTAGAGTAAAGTTTAAAATGGAAGTTTTGTTTTTTTTTTTTTTTTTTTTTTTTTTTTGGAAATGAGACCCAAAATAGTAAAAATTGTAATCATATATAGTTATTGAGAGTTTTTGAGAGGAACATTAAGCAAATTTGTGATTCAATAAGTTGTCGGGGCTCATCCAACTAAGCTTAGCCTTTACCTGAGCACCTTGCCTTTTAGGCCTTGCTTGCTTTACTTTAGTCCTACTATACTATCTTAACTAAAAATACAAAAGGTAATAAGCTTATTTTTTTGGTTATTCTACCTGTCATCATCCCCATAAAGGTAATAAGTTTTTTTTTTTTCTTTTTTTTTCTTTCTCACCAACTTCATCTTGTTGTTTAACTTTGACCTTAAATATTTTTCTTTGTGTTATATAACACTTGATGCAAAATATATGAATGAATTAGGTTTTAAATGTATTTTCATTAGTATAATTTTCATCAAGTATTATATAACACAAACAAAATTATTTAAAGTCAAAGTTAAATAATGACGACTATAAAAAGTCAAAGTGGACATTTATTTAGGGGCAGAGGGAGTATTTTTCATCATCCCCATCACGTACTGTTCATCCATCATCACCAAGCACACTACTACAAACTACCAACCGACCAGAAAATCGAGAAGGTACACACACTAAAACATACACTAAACACGCACTAAAAACACACTTTCACGCACACACACTTAAAATCAAACTTTCACACACACAAACTAGTCGTCATTCAGCGAAGCGAACTATATATACACTATCAAAGTAATAAGCTTTTCTACCAAGTTAGATACTTAGATCTTTTTCACCTAAAGAGAAGAAGAAAATTTTATTTTTTATTTATAAAAAATCAAGAATCCAATGAGGTTTGTTTTAAGTTACTATGTGAACTTTTGAATCTTTTAAGGATTCTATTTGGGTATCTTTTGTTTTTAAAGCTTTGTTCTTATAGTGTTCATGTTTTAGGAACATTTATGTAGTTTGAGAATGATGTTTACTTTGTTTAATTTATGTGTAGTTGTTGCACTAGTATTGTTAAACTATCATGTTCATGTTCTTTGTTACATACATATGTTATTATTATTTGGGCCTGAATATTTGAAATGATTCAATTTTGTAGCTCCTATAACAAAATTTGTTGTTTCTAAGACAACATCTTAAAAATACAACATATTTTTAATTATTTGGTTTGAGTAACACATAAACTCAAAATCAAACACCAACTGAAAGTTAGATTTTGTCTTTTTACTTAAAAGTTGTTGTTGAACTATCCGAATGTTTCTCTCCCCCCCCGTCCCCCCAAAATTCATTGTTTAGGTGTTACCTTATTCTTATTAGACAATAAATAATATATATACATACTTTATATTTATCATTATTGAGTTGATTTAGTTTCCTAATAACTAGCGATTAGTTATGTTGTACATTATGTTAACGTATAAATGAGTAAAGTGAACATGAGGACGTCTCACATCTAAACTTATATGTGAAACCTTCTAATACTATGTTGTTATAACAAGAAAACATCAAAACTACCATATTTGTATTATGTCCGTGCACAATATTAGTGTCTTCCCTAGTTGCATCATAATATCGCCTAAATTAAAGTTAGGTTCACTCTAATATTTGTTTTTTCCACGTCATACCGAAACGTGAGACAACCCCATATTCACTTTCCTCGTATTAATATATGTTATTGTAATATCTTTTATCATGCGATAACATTCTCTTTTGCCATTTTGCAATTCTCTTTTATACAGGCCATCTCCTCCACGATTTCAAAGTAGTAGTCTCGACTAAGTACGATGGAAAATAATAAACTCTATGCATTAATTCGGCGCTCAAAGACGTCAGATGACGCCTCAGATGTCAACGAGAAAGTTAAGGATCAGCTGAACCGTTATGTTGGCCCACTGGGTGTTAGTTGGAATCTGGATGATAATGCACACACTCGGGCCGTCAATGTAGCTACAAAAATCTTAATTACCATTGTGAAACGGCTCAAGCAAACACCAGAAATCGACTTATATCAAACACACATTCTTTGTCAAAAGTATTTAAAACAATTACGTTCACCAAAAGATCCTGACTATCTAAAGAGTCGATGTGATCTCATGTATGTAATAAGATGATCTTATTAGGCTATTAGCTTTTGTTTATGATGAACTCAAATAAGTACATTTTATTATCATAATTTATCCTATTTATTTGACTTGTTTTATTATATTATATATGAGAATCGATACATTAATGTTTACTTTAGTGATTCTCAGGTAAAAACAAGCATTATGTGAAACTTGGCGATTTTGGACTAATTATGGAGCAAAACAAGCGAGATGTCAAAAGTCTGCTAGATCAAGCTCGTTCTACTCCAGATACGCCGCAACATACTTCTAACATACGGCGTATCACTATCAAGATTTCACAAGTTACAATCCAAGACAGCCAAAGTACATGCGCCGCATACAAAGATCAAGATACGCCGCATCTGAAGACGGTGTACGAATATTCCAGAATATATTAATCTTGGACCCCACGCGAAGTTAAGTCAATGCGCCGCATCGATCCCTCAGACAGAAACTATAAATACCCCAAGGTCAGACGAATTTGAGAGTCTTGGACACATACGAAGCCTAGAGCCGAATTCAGACGACCAAGCTGCACAAGACACACCTAAACAAAGATACAAGAGCTGTAAGAAGGTCCTGCATGTATTCAATTCATTAAGTAGTTTTGTTTTATTGTATTAGTACACTTTAATTCATCAGGATTGATGGGCTTGTGTCATGTGACTACGGAAAATCATGCACTCCCCTTAATATTGCTTTCCCATTAATTAAAGTTTATATGTTGATGTCTTTGGTGACTTTTATTAGTGCATTGATAACCTCTGTGTCTAGCTGAGTCTTGCTTGGGTGGCCATGCCCCTTCCTCGCCTATCTATTCTAGCGTATACGAGACGTAGGCATCACAAATGCCCAATACTCTAGAAAAGTAGGATAGACATAAGTAATCATTAAGGGTTTACTCGCCGTTAAGATTAGAGCCAACGAGAAAGGTTTAATTATATACACTTCATATAAAACTAGCAATAAAACAAGTGACAAGCTATTTAATTATCAGGACAAGTCTTCTTATTGTCTCGAGTATCTATCTGTGTACGTGTGTGCTAATCGCTGATTCGTGCTCATTAGTTTAGTTTACTATTATAACCAAACCGTGCCAGTCTCTCAGGCTGAACCCCTTTGCGTTAGATTATGTTGTATAGCTAACTTAGGATATTAAAATACTGATTAGAATAACTAGATAATACGTTCCACTCTTAGTGATCGACACTCTACTTACCATTATATTCATACTGACCGGGTACACTGCTCGTTAAGTGTGTGTGTTATTGATAAGTCGGCTAAATATAAATTTAAAACTTGAGTAGGCATTAATACTGCTAAACCGCAACAACACATCGCGCGCGCATCAAGTTTTTGGCGCCGCTGCCGGGGAGTGAATTGTTATTATCTGTTAATTTAATTTAGTATTTTAATTAGGTTTTTCTTTTTAGTTTTTTTTAGATTCTAACCACTAACCCTGTTATATATTAGATAGATTGCATTCATTGTATAGTTTGCATATTTTCTATTTTTTTTTGTTTTCTGTAATTTTTGTTTCTTTTTGTTTGTTTTTATTTTTGTTTTTCTTTTTTTTTTATTTTTTCTGCATTCTGCTGTCGTTGTATTGTGCTGATACAAACGATACGGCGCATCTGTTTTCACAGATATGGCGTATTGCGTTTAATTTTTATAAAATACAACGCGTTTAATAAATTCGAGTACGACGCATCTTTCCCGAAGATACGGCGTATTCTGCTTTTAATAAGAAATTTTTCTAAACCCTAATGCCATACGACGCATCTGTTTTAACAGATACAGCGTATTTTCTATTTAAATTAAAAACAGTTTTTCGAATGAATTAAACAGAAGCGACGCATCGATCTTTATCGTTACGGCGCATCTACTAAATCAAAAATCTTGTATTTTGAAACGTAACGAAAATACGGCGCATTAGCTTTTGCTAATACGACGCATTTAATTTAATTTAATAAATATAGTTGATTTTTGATATTCACTTTGATCGTTTCACTACTCTCGTGCACAAGTTGGTTTACTTTCAGAATAAATGATGGCTTGAGCATCACTATGGAAGATTACATTCTGAACCTAACTAAGAGATGCTAGCCGGAGTGATCAACCTTCGATGACTGGAAGGCTATAATAAGACGAGCAAGGAGTGTTCAATATTACTGGACTGGCGATGAGGAAGCGCGATGCTTCCGACTCTTTCAATGATCGGTATTAAGGAGCTGAACGTGAGTCTAACTCGAAGACTCTGGAATAAAGACAAGTGCTGACCGGGAGACAACCCGGAAGAAATTTTTTTACTTTTCTATTCTGTGTCGAGTCTGTCAGACCTGCAGAAGATGCGGCGCATCTCCATCATAAGATGCGACGCATCACTTGCACTGGTCATATCTTATTTCATTTTCTGAATTTTTATTTTTGACATTAAAACTTTCTGTCAGTATTTTAATGCGGCGCATCCCTGGTTAAGGATGCGACGCATCTTTTATTCTGAGTCGTATTTATTCCAGGCTCGATACGGCGTATCTTTGATGCGCGTGATGTGTCATTGCGGTTTAGCAGTATTAATGCCTACTCAAGTTTTAAATTTATATTTAGCCGACATATCAATAACACACACACTTAACGAGCAGTGTACCGGTCAGTATGAATATAATGGTAAGTAGAGTGTCGATCACTAAGAGTGGAACGTATTATCTAGTTATTCTAATCTGTATTTTAATATCCTAAGTTAGCTATACAACCTAATCTAACGCAAGAGGGTTCAGCCTGAGAGACTGGCACGGTTTGGTTATGATTAAATAGTAAACTAAACTAATGAGCACGAATCAGCGATTAGCACACACATACACATATAGATACTTGAGACAATAAGAAGACCTGTCCTGATAATTAAGTAGCTTGTCACTTGTTTTATTGCTAGTTTTATATGAAGTGTATATAATTAACCCTTTATCGTTGGCTCTAATCTTATCGGCGAGTAAACCCTTAATGATCACTTATGTCTATCCTACTATCCTAGAAACGATAGAATAAATAGGCGAGGAAGGGGCATGGCGACCCAAGCAATGCTCAGCTAGACACAGAGGTTATCAATGCACTAATAAAAGTCACCAAAGACATCAACATATAAACTTTAATTAATGGGAAAGCAATTTTAAGGGGTGCGCATGATATTCCGTAGTCACATGACATCAGCCCATCAATCCTGATGAATTAAAGTGTACTAATACAATAAAACAAAACTACTTAATGAATTGAATATATGCAGGACCTTCTTACAGCTCTTGTATCTTCGTTCAGGGTGTGTCTTGTGCTGCTAATACGTCTGAATTCGTCTCTGGTTTGGTACTCGTACGTATGGTATCTTGCACATAAAATTCGTCTGACTTTGGGGTATTTATAGTTTCTGTCTGAGGGTTAGATGCGGCGCATAGGATAAGTAGATGCGGTGCATTGACTTAACTTCGCGTGGGGTCTAAGATTAATATATTCAGGAATATTCGTGCACCGTCTTAAGATGCGGCGTAACTCCATTTCTCTACGTGGCGCATGTCATTTGCTGTCTTGTATTGTAACTTGTGAAATCTTGATAGTGATACGCCGTATGTAAGAAGTATGTTGCGGCGTATCTGGAGCAGAATGATCTTGATCTTGTACATTTCAGTAGACTCTTAACATCTTGCTTGTTTTGCTCCATAATTAGTCCAAAATCGCCAAGTTTCACATAATACTTGTTTTTACCTGAGAATTACAAAAGTAAACATTAACGTATCAATTCTCATATATAATATAATAAAACAAGTCAAATAAATAGGATAAATGATGATAATAAAATGTACTTATTTGAGTTCATCAAATATCCCCCCACTTGAACTTTACTTGTCCCCAAGTAAATCTTAGAATAAATCTTATGAAAATGTATCCTAAAAGATATTAGGATTTATTTTTATATTTAAGCATGTATTCGTTTTGTCATAATTGCACAACCAAACACTTAACGAATTAGAAATAAAATAAAATATTTCGATAAAAGCAAATCTAATCGTTTAACTGTCCAGTCGTGACGAATATTCTATCATAAGCTTGGCAAGTATACGCATCTCCCCCACTAAAGCCAAGGAATGACAAGTCTAAAGCGGTAAAAAGGGTTTGTTCGTTAAGGGTTAATCATTCTTCTTAATCTCTATCGATCTCACATTCCAGAAAAGGCGACAAAATCACAAATACATGATCGAATCCACGACCACGATACTTGCAATTGCTCAAATCCTTAACTCGAATGGGCTAAAGATGGGACCAAGTAATCTTTACCAATAATATTATATCAAAAAGGGCGACAAAATCATAAATACATAGCCGAATCCACGACTACGATACTTAAGATTGCTCAAATCCCTAATCTCAATAAATCAAAGGTTTGGATAAAGAATGATATAGGGTATGGATAATATTTAGGATACAAATTGGTGTAAAATGAAAAATAAACAAAACAGATAAATTAAAATCCTAAGTGTGGTAAATTACTTTCCCAACCATCCCATGAATAAGACTCATATCATTGAATAACTCACGCTTTAACACTTGAAACACACGCTTTAGGTAGACACAAATTATGCTCAACAATATCTTAATCAAAGAATAATCCTAGTTGGCGTTCCCATAACGGCCAACTCACATTCAATCCATAAATATAATATATAACAACAATTAGTGGTGATATCTCCCACTTAATACAAAACTTTACATAAGTTGGTTAAAACAAACTTCCAACTTTTCCTTTTTCTTTTTCTTTTCTATTTTTTCGATTTTTTTTTTTTTTTTTTTTTTTTTTTTTTTTTTTTTTTTTTTTTTTGACATCAACATATATGTGTAAAATTTTACAACTTTTCTATCACTATTTTTCCGGATAATTTTTCCATACTCTTCATACTTTCAGAAATAACTGTAATAGTGAAAGTAGTAAACACACGAAAAATAAACTCAAAGTTATACAATATTTACTTTCATACCAATTGCATTGTGCAATTTCCCGACCTAACCAAAAATAATGAATTACGCACGCGAACACAGGTAATGTAAGGAAACACACTTTGCCTAAAGCAATTAACCGCGGATTTTAATCTACAGGGTAGGCTAAGGTGTAAGGGTGTATCGAAACATTATAACAAAGGTGTAAGAAACGAAAGGAATGGCTCTGAGTGTTTTTCTAGGGGTATCTTACTCTAAAAGTAAGAGTAACAAAGGGTTTATACGGGGATTAACTAACCAGTGTAGTTAGTTAATATCACATAACATATAAAGGCTATTTGGGTGTAATCCTAGAAATTTACCTATTTAGACACGTCATTCCAATTATATAGATAATACTTAGGGATAATTACTAAAATAGCCCGATTGCCCAACTGCTAAGAGTATCCGGCCCGCTCACAGAAAATTCCCCCCTTAGCCCAGGGCAACTGATCCGACGGACCACAGGACGCCACGTCACCGACCAGAGTACCTCAACAACTGTTGCTAAGATGTATAAGGGATGTATTGTATTTTGGGCAACTTTTGAATTTTGGGCAACAAATACATGAACAAAAGGATATTTTGGTCATTTTACGTGCATTAAAATTAGGCAGTTTTTTTTTTTAAATATATTAGCCTGTAATTCGATAATTCGATTACAATTCATTACAGAAAACACATCAATACACAAACAGCTTCTTTTCCATAGACAAAGCATCACACAAGTAACAAATCATAATTCCTTAACACCCTGTAATTCGATATGCCGATTCGGTTGTACCATTGTAAAATCGTTGTTCGATCTACAGTGAAGTTGCTTACAGAAATCAAAGATATTTTGTCGAAGGATAAAAAGCGGGAAAGGTTGTTTAGAAACACAGTCTTTGGTCCGTGGTTGGATATTCGGTTTTGCGATAATGACTGCCCTTTGATGCATTTTGTTTTACAACATCAGGTAAAAGTTTCTAACATATCGTCCGATTCCCCACCATTGCAGTTCAAAATTGGGGATGATTTGTTAGAGTTCGGGCGTAAGGAATTTTGTTTAATAACAGGGTTTCGATTTGGGAAAGTTTGTAAAAAAAAGAAAACAAATGCATTTCGTGACCGCGTATTTCCAGAAAAAAAGACAGATGGTATAAAATCTGTATATGGCAGTGATTGTTTGAAACTAGTTAAAGATCCAAATAGGTTCTTAGCTCTTTCGGATGAGGATGCTATTAGGTTGTGTCTTTTGATAGTTGCTATGTTGGTGTTTATGGGTATTGAAGAAAGGAATTGTATCCCTAATCATATACTGTCTTTGGTGGAGGACTTTGATGCTTGGAACGTTTTTCCCTGGGGTGAATACATGTGGCATAAATTTTATCAAAGGACTGTGAATGTTGTTGAGAGACACAGACCAGTTCATTTGGAGAAGTTGGAAAAAAACCCATATTACAATGCGACATACAATCTATACGGTTTTGCTTGGGCTTTCAAGGTATGCCATACTTTCTACTCTGTACTAAAGTTCAATACTATTGTTATATATATGTATCCGGTGTACAAAATGTTTGTATCTGTTTTCTATCCATTACTAGGTTTTTTGTATTAGATATATATTGAATATATAGTTTTGAACACGGTAATAACCTGCAGTTTGAACATTTTTCTTTTCCACATTATATACATTTTAAACAACCACATATTTCAGATATGGATTTTGGAGACATTTCCTAAAAGCGGCAACTGGTGGGCGAAAGACACGAACGTCATTCCACGAGGTCTTGCTTGGTCTAAATGTCAAAAGTTGCGAAGATCAGACCGTAAAACACTATTTGGACCGGTAAGCACCGCACTATCTTTGAAGGCTAATTTGTTGGACCCTTATTTAAATTTGTTCACATACAAAGTTATTTGCTATTTGTTTTTTTAGGAGTCAGTTCCTATTAAGGCACTTTATGCCACCAAACGCGAATTGAGACAACCGTGGTGTATTGCCAGCATCCCCTTTATAAAGGGTTTGTCTGATTCAGACCTGTCAAGTGCAGAGGAAGACCAACAACCGGATAGCGCAGACGATCATCACCAACCTGCTAGCGCAGAGGATGACCGCCAACCTGATAGCGCAGACGATGACAACCAACTTCGTAGATCAGAGGATCACCAACAAGCTGGTAGCGCAGACGATCAACATGAAGCACCAAGTTTAGAAACTTTAGATAAAAATAATGTTGAAAACGCAAAAGGTGTCCAATCAGGCGAAGGCCAAGATGAAAAGAATTTTGGAACAAATCCTATTTTGGGCAAGATATTTGATTTGCAAATTGATATTTCGTTGATGGCGAAGCACGTAACGTCTGTCCCTAAACAAGACATTCGCGAGCTGCTTCAGAAGGTGAAAACAAAATTTTCAGAGTTAGAGACAGTTATTAACGAAAGCACCGATGATCCAGATTTTCCAGTCAAGTCTGATGTCAACCCTGATATTTACATGGTTTGTATTCACCTTATATGTTTTATTCTCCTAACATTATACGAAGATCAATTCCTCGTTAAGTATTACACTTATCTCATTTTGTCAACTACAGACCCCGTCATCACGTTGTGAAGATGATGTTGATAATGGTGTTACACGCCGAGATGTTGATGATGATCATGCTGATGATGATGTCGATCATGCGCATCCAATGGAAGTTGACAATCATGTTTGTTTAAAGGTTTACTTTTACTTTGTGTTTTTTTGGCATACGTTTATAAGTATCTCATTTCCCCGTTAATGTTTACCCTTTAATCGTACATTTAATTCATTAAATGTTGTATTATTTTGTCAACTACAGGGCACGCCATTAGCTTGTGAGGCTGATACTGGTGTTACGACCAGTGTTGCAGCCCATCACATGGAAATTGACATGGATGTTGGGCAGCAAGGCTACAACGAATCTCAGGTGGGTGGGATGGACGTTCTTGTAAAAGCATGTGAATTAGGGGTTACTCCTGACTTCCCTACTCTTGATCATCATCAACCTGCGAATCAAGTTGTGGCATCCCATGAGAAGGACATTAATCAAACAACATCCTTCGTCTACGGTGATGTATGTTATCTTGAAAAAAATACTTTTGCAAAATACAACCTTCCTTGTTTGCCTATTTATTTATACATCTTTATTGTACCAGTATCATCCGGTGGTGTATGATGATGTCATGAGTTATATAAACGACGGAGCGGATGTCACTAGTGTTTCGTTAGAAGAAGTACCGTTTGACAATGAAAATGGTAAGGGTGTTGAGAATTCAAATGCTATTTGCGTGCATAAAGAACAAACAACCCCATTGCAGACATATGTTGAGGTACTTGGTTTAGTTTAAATTTAAAAAGGTTAATAATTGTTCCTTTCTATGTCTTGTGGTCGGTGTTAATTACAACCTATGCTATGCAGGAAGAGCAAACAACACCATTTCAACAAACACTCACCAACCATGGGTTTGCAAATGTGGTCGGTCCCAATGACAAACCTTGCTTGGACTCTGTTTTTTCTGAACGTAAAAAGAAGAAAATCCAAAAGAAAAAAAATGCGCATAAAGTTGCTCTAGTGGCTAAAGCCTTTAAATCAAAGCACGATAAGTTTTTTGAATCTCTGAATTCAGAGAACGTCCAATCCGCACTACTGACAAGAGCAGCTACTTGCAGAAAGAAGTTGATTGAGCCTATAGTCATTTTAGATGTAAAGCACCGTAAAACATTGATACTGAAATCACTATCTGGTTGGCCTATGCTAATATATGGTATGTGTCTTTTCAGGACGTATCTGGAAACCCAAGAACTCGGTCAATTACTGAGTTCTATTCGGCCAACCCAGATCCTTTTGTAGAGGTAGTCTGATTTGTTATTCTTAAATTAACAATATTATGATTCGTTTATTGTTAATCATTTATTTGTTTATTTTAGGATCTGACTCGACATTCCAAATTGAAAAAGGACAAGGTGTCTGTGCCCGATTCGCTTCGTGTTTATTTAAAGCAAAATAAACCAAAAAGCTATAAGTTTCCATGGGGCAGTCGTAACATTGTTTCTGATATGAAATTTTGGCTAGCGTTGGCATGTCTTGAAGATTGTAAAGGCGGTTGGCTGTATGACTATGTAAGGAACCATCATCACTATCTGGTCAAATACATTTGTATATACTTTTGATTGAGTAACCACTATAAGTTTTATAATTTTTGTTTTGTGTACACAGCACTTGGATATATGGTTTGACCTTATGTGGTCACTTAGACCAAGCAATGCTGATTGGACCTTGGCAGGTTCTCTGTTCGCCCGACATATCTTGGCTGGTCAGATGTACAGTCATTATTTAGATGGAACAAGCTACCCTGTGGCTTGGTGAGATGTTGAAAAGGTTAGTTTGCCACAATCTTTTTTAAATATAATTTTAAGTGTATGCATATTAATATGTACATTCCTTTGTCTATATTAGGTTTATTTCCCCGTGAATGAACCTGATAAACACTGGTGTCTCGCTGAGCTTCACCTACGTACTGGTGTTGTTTTATTTTATGACACTCTTGGGTTGGTACATGGCAATGGTGCACGGTGGTGGAGAACTTTGAAAAGAATGTTGCCAAAACAACTTACCATGTATCTGGTTCAGCAGGGTATATTGGCGAGCAAGGGCATATCAGCCAAGGAATATAAAATAACATACCAGTGTCCTGCAGTCCCGAAACAAGCAGACGTATATGGCGTTTGTGGTGTATGGGTATGTATTATTTTATACCGATTGTGCCACAACCAACCACTGGAAGTAGATGACCCGCTTCAAACAGCTGTAGCATACCGTGAGCGGATGCTTCAATACTTGTGGAAGCACAAGGAGTTAATAAACAATGTTTAATGGTATTTGAAAGGTAGTAGAGTTGATTTAAAAATCTGTAACCCAAAATACAATTTACTATTATCTAGTAATCGTTGTTGTTTGTAACCGGTCAATGACATGTAACCCAACAATTTGAATTAGGTAGGAACAGCAGCAGCTTCAATTTCACAAGCAGTAGGATTCACCCATGCATTTCATGCTACATACAAGCACCTACTGCATCAGTGCATTTCACCAACTGCATGAATATCTGACATGGGAGTTTTATAGTTCCTGCAATGTGCATCATCTGTCAACACAGAGTGGAGTACATATCTTCATGTTAGCTGAATTGGAATATCCACTGAGTTTTGAAGTCTTAAGGGTGATGCTTACCTCAAAACTCAGGTGTGAACAACAATCGGATGTGGTTAAGGATTTACTACAAAGAATCTATGATCAGTGTCAAGCTATGAGGAATAAGATAGTTTAATTCAAGAAAAAACTTTGTGATTTGGTGTTGATCCCAGATGAGCCCTTGATAGATCTTTGTTAATTATCTTAGATATGAATGTAAAACAATATGTGTAGAAACTGTGTAGGATCGTGCCTCTTGATAGATCTTTGAGCCAAAAGAACTTGTACATAGCTTATTTAAACACAAAGCCAACTACTATGAGAATCTCTGTATAATAAACTTGTGCTTATGCGGATACTAAACACAAGAGTTGAAGAAGACAATGACTAAAAGACTTTGATCCTCTATGGATCTTTTATTAACTATTTTCTTTGGAATTGGATGCAAAACACAATGTCGTATGTTTGTGTTCCTAAAATAACTCTAACAAACATACAAAAGATACGCCATGACCAGCAGTAACATACACTGCCAGCAGAAACTAAACAATGCTACCAGCAGGAACCATGACCGACAGAAACCAACACTGCCAGCAGGAATCAAACTACACTAACAGCAGCAATGAAAATAAACATTATTCTAATAATTCCTAACAAACTGTTATCGAATTGACACAATATTAAACACTATGCGGAATGTATCGTTCAATGGTAAGAAGAAGACTATGTAAACAAATGAATTATGTCAACAAACACTTCAATATATGTATACGGTTATGGTGGAAGTAACAGGGTTACAAAAACCTTCAAGGTAATCAACTTAACAAACACTACGTACTTGTACCCTTTTGTACAAACATACTATCTTGGACAGAAGCTTGAAACATGGTCGTCAGATATCCGCAAAGCACTCTATCAAGCTCATCTGTTGGTTTTCCATTTCCATACTTGTTCTTCATTAATGCTGACAGGTTTACCAAATCCTTTTTGTCAATGTGTTTAAGCATTTGAGGAATTGTTTTAAACCTTTGCATTCTTCCAGCAACTCTGCGTATCTCAAACCAAGGAACTTTCCCATCATAACCAGCTTTCCATCCAATAACCGGAGATTTAACTGCCGAAGGAGCAGTATCCTCAAACAGGTCATCATCATCAGACACAACCTGGGTCACCAGTTGTAAATCAACCGTCTCTTTCTTTTTATACCCTGTTTCATCAATGCCTTCTGAACTACTCACTACCACTCGCCTAGTTCTCTTCTTCCTTCTGGCCATCGTTTTCATTCTTCTCCCAGTTCTTTTCACACCAATTGTAGACTTAGCCTTTGACTCTTTTTCCTTACTTTTGTTATCCTCCTCCACTTCTTCAGCATTAGGTTTGTTAGCCTCGTCTGCATCAGGTTTATCCTTAATCTCTTCTGCCGAAAGATGACCATGTGCCTTTTCAGACTCTTCCACCATCATTTCTTTGCCTTTCCCAGATCCTTTGACACCAATTGTAGAATTACCCTGTACATCATCCCTAGAATTGAACCTTTCTTCAAACTTAGCCCGTTCTGGATGTACTGCTTGAATTTCTTTTGGCCAACGATGGTATGGGACATATGCAGAATCATGAGCATTTTCTAACTCTTCCATCATCTTTCCTTTGGCTTCCACAGTGTATGTAGGTGGTTGTGTGGGTTTCGTATATGGAGTGGGTTCTCTAATAGTTATACTTACACGGTTGACATGAACCCTTGGAATTGCAGGTTTTGTAGTTGGTTGTTTTGTTGTAGATGCAGTTGTTTGTTTTGATGTTATAGGTTGAGTTTGTGATATTGATTTTGGTTGATGTTGAGGTTCATATTGTTTTGGTTGTGGTGATGGATGTTGTTGTTGTGGTGATGATGATTTCTGTTCAGCAGTAGGTTCTCTTATGGTAACTCCTTTGTCGGGAGCTATAGGAAGTGTCGGTGACGGATTTGTCTGATTAGTTGTTGGTTGGAGTTGTGGTTGAGGTTGTTGTTCAGCTGCTGATGTAGGTTGTGTTTGTGATTGTGATTCTGTTGGTGGTGTTGATTGTTTTGGTGTTGATGATTTGCTAGTATTTAGTGGGACGACCACCTGAGCCAAGCTAACATCATCATCTTCAGCAGTAGAAGGTTCAAACTTAGGACTAGGATCTCTAGTACTGGCAGTAGGTTTAATTACCTCATCAGTATCAACCTGATCATTTCCCTCATTGCTAGGACAACCTTCAGGAGAGCTCACCCTATGTGCCGTTCCAGCCTTCATGAGCCTTTTGAATACCCTTGTTCTAGACCTCTGCCTTCCCTTGAAAAGGTTAATTCTCATCTTCATTTGTTTGACTGTTTGTGTGAGATCAAAAACTTGTGATTCTAGTGTCCTACATCTTGTCATGTATTCCTCCATAAGGCTAGTCTTCTCTGCCCCGTCAGGCTGATCACTGGAATTGTCATCTTGTACATTTTGGGTGTCCCTCAATTCATCAGTTGCATTCTTACCCTCATCACGTCTAGATGTATTACCTTCCCTGACAGTTGAATCATTGGGTTCAAAGTCAGTATGAAACCTGGGTTGATCACCTGAGCTCCCCATTTTTGCCATTTGACTGGGATTTTCATCATTTGATTCAGGTTCATGAGAACCTTGCACAGTTGGTGTTGCCATGTTCAGGGTCTTACTTATGTTAACACTTACCTGCCCACCTACTAAGCCAGGATCAGTAGTGTTAGCCCCTTCCATCATTCCACCTCCCACACCTGTGGCAGCCTCATCTGCATCTATCCTAACACTGGTATGATGAAAATCTGTGTTCTTATTCAGTGAAATCCTAGGTGTTTGGGTATTATGAGGGTGAGATGATGAGTGTTCAGAGGTGGGTGTGGGATGTGTAGGTGTTGTGATTTCAGCACATTGACCCTGACTGGCAGCCAATTGCAACATATGTGGGAACAATGGAGTAATAGTCCCAGAGAAGCCTTTTCCACTTTTTTTCAAATAAGAAAATAATTTCCTTTTAAGCATAGGAGTTCTGTAGGTCCTTTTATGAATCTTAGGCTTTGATAGTTGCTTATTCACAATCAATTGCAAAAACCTAGGGTAAATGTAATGTTCTCCTGAAACATTATTTTTGAAGCCATCCATTACCATAGCCGAAAAATTAAAGGGTTTTCCTGTGGCCAGACAAATAATAGCAGATGCTTGCCTTGAACTGAACTCATTCCACGCTGTAGTTTTAGGACTCAGACAATGGAGAATGGTGTGAATAACAAATTTCCAGTGTGGGCAGAGAAGAGGTTTATAAAACGTTAAAACATCCTTTTTCTTCTCATAACCCATATTCTCAAGTTCTTTAAAAATTACATCATTTTCAAGGCAAATTATCTCTTCTTCATCTAAAAAGTTAAGAGCTTTTCTTACATATGATTCAGAAATAATTATCCGTTTGCCATCTACCATAGCCATTAAATTCTGTTCACCATTTTTTTTTTTGGGTCCTAACAGTGGACCAGAACTGTTCCATATGGGATTTGTATATAGTGGGATTTTCTGTTAATGCATACCTAAGGTGAGTAGCATTAAGAAAGTCAATAACGTCAGCAAATGCTTCAGCTCCTGGGACCTTTTCAAGAAATGCAACCTGATTGTGGCTGCTTGAGTATTTCCTTTCCGCCATTGTTTATTAGGGTTTTCAATTTGGGGGTACCGGCAATCAGATGATAACAGGTGTGTTAGGCTTTGTATTAAAGTGAAATTTGTGCGCACAAAGTGAATTGTGTGATCCAATTGTGATTTATTACCGTTCGGATTCTAATTCGGGTTATATTGGCGCCAAGTTACAAAACAGTCCCTTAACTTTCAAACCAAGCAGCAAGTTTACAAAAATTTGCAAAACAGCATGAAAATTTGTAAAAAGTTTTAGAAGCAGCAGAATCTTTTTAAGTTGCCCATGTTTTAAAAAGGGAAAAAAGTTATAAATACATAATGTACTTTAAAAAAAAACTCATTATGCTCTATGAACTATACATATTGTCATTATACATAGCATTTTTCATTTTTGTACTTTTAAAAACTCATTATGCTCTATGGGAAAAAGTTATAAATACATAATGTACTTTAAAAAAAAAACTCGAACTATACATATTGTCATTATACATAGCAAATGCTATGTATAATGACAATATGTATAGTTCATAGAGCATAATGAGTTTTTTTTAAAAGTACATTATGTATTTAAAACTTTTTCCCTTTTAAAAATTCCCGATTTTTTTTTTTTTTTTTTTTAATTATTTTCTAAAGTTGCCCATCTTTTTAAATGTGCCATTTAGGTTGCGCAACAGTACACACTCGTACATCTGCTTTAAAATTATTAATTTAATGCCACTTAACAGGTGCAATCATAATCAATGAGACAAATATATATGTGTGTCATTTTAGCCATTGCCTTCTCATACACAACAACTTTATACATCCTACCTATAGCCCACCCATTTGCTCGAAACTATTTAAACTATGTCTGACAACATACCTTTGGATGTTCAAATAGATATCTTGAATAGGGTACCACTTAAAGGTATACTCCAGATACGTAGTGTTTCAAAGATATGGAAGGCAATCATAGATTCACAAATCTTCATCACTTCATACGGTGCTCGTCCCAATGATGAGTGTCTTTTTAATCTAACATTTGATCAGGGTCATACAGGTTTTATGACATCTGTAGCTAAAAATTTAACCATTTCCCTATATGATTCACATCTAAACCTTGCATTTATGATGCCTTTAGGCACTTCTAGCGGCCTTACGTGCTTTATGTATGGTACTAACATGATGGCTGTTCTTTGGAACCCATCCATAAGAAAATCTGTTTGCATATTCATCCCTTTTTACAATAACCAAATAGAATGTTCAAAGATTGCTTTCGGTTTTGGTGTCCGTCCGGACACTCTAGACCCGACAATTGTCAAGGTATCTTATCCTGTTTTCAAAACTGGTTTTTGGTATGTGTCAGTCTTTTCATTGAACACTAAGACCTGGTCACGTGTCCAAGATTTTGAGTTGCCACGTCCCCTAATAAGATTGAAAAGAAAAAGTCAGGCAGTTGTCGGTCGTTTTATCTATTGGGGTGGCACTGAAAGGTTAGATAGTGCAAAGGGGGGTCCCTACAAGGATTACACTTTGATTTCTTTTGATATGATTACCCGCCAATTTCACGTCATAGAGATACCTTCTCTTTTGAAAGTGGTAATGCCAGTTTCTTTTTCTGTTCACGAGCTAGGAAACTCTCTTGTGCTTTCTGGTATGATCATGAATTCTGAGGTCCCACTGTTCAGCGCATGGCTTTTGGAGG
This sequence comes from Artemisia tridentata subsp. tridentata, assembly GCA_021014915.2. NCBI lineage: Eukaryota > Viridiplantae > Streptophyta > Magnoliopsida > Asterales > Asteraceae > Artemisia > Artemisia tridentata. The sequence goes on from CP139504.1 coordinate 385,345,167, forward strand.
TGGATGGTGCATCCGTAACACGATTTTCAAATCTATTCTGCATCCCTACTCCCATGGCAATTAGGCTGGTTGGCTTTACAAGTAGGCAAGCTCCAATAGTGGAAGGCAATGTCGGAAACATTTTGGGTAACACAATTTTTGTCTACGATCATCAGGTTGGACACTTTGTTAGTTTGGGAATTGAAGGAAATGCTGGTTCATTCTACATCGCTCCTTACAAAGAATCTGTTCTTCTGGCAAACCTCCCAGACCGTGCGTTGTACAGTACGTTTACATTTTAAGCTATCATTCAATTGCATTCGTATTATATACTGACACTCACAAATATTGTCTAGTACACTTACACATGTTAAAACGTTAACACTAATTTCATACATTTATCTGAACAGGTTTACCTCCGGTTTGAGAAGGTATGAAGTTATGGATCCAGATTCGTCGTTTGACAAGTTTTCAGTATGGCTTCGAAGTCTAGTGTCATTCGCCTTTGGAACCTTGTTACTGTCATCAACGGAAGGCGTTCGTTAACATGTAACCTTCAAATTATTGGCTACTATATAGTAATCGTACTGGTTTATCATTTCAGCAGATACTTAGTAATTGTACTATGTTATGTTTTTATTCTGTTGTATTATTTAACTTGTTTATGTTTGTCATGGTTTGCAACCGACGTACCAAAATAACAATAGAGCAACAATAGTTATGCCATAACTATTTTGGCCAACTTAAATACACCTTTTGGGTACCAAACTACTTTGCTCATTAAAACCCAATTGAACTCCAATGTCGTCTTGCTTGAAGCAGTTTTTGCTAAAAGTGTTGGAATAAAACAATTTTTATAAATCTTTATACAGTATTTGGTAATAACAAATAAGGTAATTGCAAACAACAAAATACGACGTTGATTGTCATAGAGTATTCAACCCATACATGCATAAACTACAAGAAGGTTTTGATCCTCTATGGATCGAATATAAACTAAAGATAATTGATATTGAAATTGATAAAGGTGTACATAACTCATAGACGGGTGTTTCTTTTATACTAACAACAACTGTGAAGAGATATACATGAATCTCTTCTAAAAATAAAGCTAACAAACTTTGTAAACATACGGGATAACTAACAAAAAAATCCGCAGTAATGACTACTATCGGCAGAAACAAAATATAACAATCAGCGGCAATGAGCTTGAGCAGGAACCACAACTGTCGGCAGGAACCAGCTTACACTATCGGCAGCAATGAGAAATATCTTATTTCCTGACTTCCAAACAAAAGTCAGCATATAACAATTCTAATCTCAATAAATATGGAAAGCTAATAAATGATACCAAACTGGGAAAAGTGCACCAATGAAGTTCAATATGTTTCAACTCCCTACGAGAGTACAGTTGGGTTGGCAACATAACTGGTTCACCATACCAGTCTTTTCATAATTGAAGTTATCTTGTCCAAACAGTGGTTTGGGTGCAACGTTAGAATGTCGGCTGAAATTTCCAAAGGTGTGAGTCTACTCAACCGCCTTCAACAGCAGCAGAAATTTGGCAAATTTAAAATGCTGGCCATCTAAAGTTGGCCATTTATAAGTTGGCCCTTTTTTTATGTTGCCCATTTATAAATTGCCCATAATTTTACGTTGCCCATTTTTTAGGTTGGCCATTTTTTAAAGTAATGCCCATTTTATTGTAAACGTTTCTAAAATTTGCCATGTACGTTGCGCTACAGTGCAGACAATGGAAATCTACTTTATGTTACATTTTCTTTTAATGCCACTTGATACTTTAGGCATAATTCATGACACTCCTATATATTCTTCTGAATGACTGACGACTAAAATACTGACATGTTGTCTAGCCACAACGATGCATCAATATAAAGTTGCCCATCTTTTTTACATTGCCCAATTTTAGTAAACGTTGCCCAATTTTGCCACGTAGGTTGCTCTACAGTTCACAGGCACTTCTACCTGTAGGTGTAATCATAAGCAATTAGAATCCAATATATATGTGTCATCTACTTTATTATTGTGTCTACTTTGAAAAGCCAAATCTTGTAAGGCTTTTAAAATGGAAAAATGTCGTATTTTTAAAAATAAATACGCAACAATCTTTTAGAGAATAGGCCACCAAATACGCACAACAACCTTTTAGTAAGTACAAAACCATATCACAGTAACATAAAAATATGAACAAAACATAAAAAAATTACAAATATACCAAATAAAAAATAAAGTGCACAACAATCTTTTAGAAAATACGTAATTACGTACCAAGTTTGGTAAAGGGACAAAGTACATACTGTAAATAGACATCGATCCATACAGCAAAAAAAAGTTTCACCAACTTTGGTAGTACATTTTAGATTGAGTATATGTACTAGCAAGATTTATTATTTGTACTTTGAGAACCCCATATTCTTCTAAACGACAGACTACACCGTTTATTTTTGGTACTTTGGTCAACCTTGCTGGGTAATTTGCGCAAATATTTATCGACGTTGGGCAACCTAGTTATGAGATTACTATAAGTGTATTAACATGTCACTTTCATCTCTTTTTCACGTGTTTATTTACTTATTATTTATTTTTATTTTTTTAAGTTGCCTATGTATTTAAGTTGCCCATATTTAGTAGCGCATCTTTTAAGGCTTTGTTGTAATGCATGTTTAAGTTGCCCACCTTTTAAGTTGCACATTTTTTTAGTTGCCCATATTTTAAATATTGCCCATTTTCTTAATACGTTGCGTAAATTTGACACGTAGTGTTCGTTATGCGTCTTGGACTGTAGGTAACTTCTATCTGGTTTGGAACTGATGTAAAGGGACAAATTACAGCAGTGTCGCTCTATAGTACACACAAGTTTAAAATTTTGCCAAATATTAAGTTGCCGATAATTTGAAAATTCCCCATTTTTTCAAACATTGCCTAATTTTGCCATGTAGGTTGCGATATAAAATGCCTTATTACGTTGCCCATTTTTTTTTGTTGCACATCTGTTTAGTTGCCCATTTTTAAAGGTTGTTGTAATGCCTTTTTAAATTGCCCAATTAAAAAATTGCCCACCATTTTAAGTTGCCCAATCTTTAAGTTGGCCACCTTTTAAGTGTTGCCCATTTTCTTTCGGGGACTGTTAACCGGACGGGGGGACAAGGGTGGCAGGCCTTTTGTCTCCCCACTTGTCCCCTATTTTTTCCCTGCACAGCACAGTTTTTTGTCAGTTTCTGTTTCGTATTTTTGACAGTTTTAAGCGTTTGACTTATTAAACTTTATATTTTCTGTTCCGCATTTTCAGGTTTATAGCTTTTTGATATAAACAAAATTATAAAAATAAAAATAAAAAATCAAAAAAAAAAAAAAAAAAAAAAAAAAAAAAAAAAAGGGAGGGTCCGGCTAACATTTTGGGGGAGGGTTAGTATATCCCATCCCTTTTCTCTTAAACGTTTGGTATTTTTGCCATGTAGTGTTCGTTTTAATTTAATGCCACTTCATGGGTCTACTCATAATACTCCCTCCGTCCCAAAATTAATGCCACATTCTTTTAGGAAAACATCACTATCACTACTTTATCTCTCTTACTTTTTTGCCAAATGACAAGTTTACCCTTAACCAATTAATTAATACTCCGTACTTCATTCTTTTAGGGCAACCTAGTTATGTGATTACTAAAAGTATGTGATTACCATAAGTGTATTCACATTTTAGTTTCCTCAATTTTTACGTATTTATTTGTTTAATTACTTATTATTTATATTTATTGTTATTTTTTTTATGGCGTTTAAAACAACAAACCAAGCAAGAGTATTTAAAAACCGTAATGGTTTATTTGTTTTTTAAAGGGCACCACTGTTCAATGAATTTACAATACTCACACCCGTAGTGATGCGATACAACTGTTCAGTGTAATTAGTAGCCGTAACGGTTAACTTTTTTAAGTATTTAAGGCACGCTTAACCAACATAACATATATTCGTTATTATCTATCACCCACTAAAGTAATAAAATATGGATCGGCCAACTTTAGAAGAACTAGCAAAGACAGCAAGCTCTAACCGTATGTCAGACATGTGGCTAATTGTAATCCAAGAGGAGACCAAAAGAGATTTTCAAATAGCAAGAAAACTGTTTGATGTTATTAAAGATCTGAATGATAGTATGGAGAAGAGGCAAGGTATTATTAATGACTTGAAATTCGATAAGAGTCTGCGTGCCGTGGAAAGTGCAGCATTCTTCAATGCCGTTCAAGAAAAGGAACTCGCCTTGAAGATAAAACTAGAAATTGACTGCAAGGAAGCACAGTTGCGGACATTCGAAAAAACGGCATTCCTTGAAAAGATAAAGAAACTTTCATGAAGGTTTTATTGTTAGATTCCAGCATATGATATGGTGACTTTAGTGTGTTAAATTTGGAAGTAGTAATGTTTCGTTATTGTGTATGATAAGGATGCATGAAATATTTTGTAGAATTGATTTGGCTACGTATCAATCATTTTGCTATTTGCTACAGTTTGAACTAGTGTGATTTATGAGCGCGTGAAATAGTGTGATTTTGTAAAATCAACTGGTTATGGTGGGTTCCTTTTGTAAAATCAACGATTTAATTAAATGTAATGGATCTTATGATTAACATTTTCAGTGTGTAATGTGTTATATGTTTTACTTTTTGAGTGTCTTTGATATGTATCACAAACATAAACAGCTTACAAACGCAGTAACGAAACCATAAGACACATAACAAACATGATAATGTAAATCTGCAAAAACATAGAATTGGCTTGGACATGGCCAATAACATGACACCTATCTAACATGATAATGTAAATCTGGAAAAACATAGAAGGGAAGCGAAACGATTGCATAGGGACTATTCAGTTCATCAATTATTGTTGTTCTTGTTAATTAAATAATGACATTTTTAAGATATAATTAACAATAAAAAATTAAAAAATCGAATAAGATCACTATTCCCAAGTGAAGCAACAGTATTCTTATCGCTATATAAATCACTATTCAAGATTGGGAAGATTTATAAGCTGAAAGATATCGTAAGAAAATGGGCAATATTTAAAAGATGGGCAACTAAAAAATGGGCAGCTTAAATGATGGGCAACCCAAAAATTGGGAAACTAAAAGAGCATTATAACTAGGTAACAAAATTTGGGGAACTTACAACATGTGCAACAAAAAAAATGGGCAACTTAAAATGGGTAAAGTATATGTACTTGTGTGAGCTGTAGCGCAACCTACATGGCAAAATCTGGCAACGTTTAAATTTTTAATGGGCAATAATAAAAAGGTGAGCAACTTAAAAAATTGGGCAACTTTATAAAATTGGAAACTGCTAATTCGCTACTTTATGCTGCTAGGCACAAAAACTTTCTACTGCTGAGGTTTGTATTGGTCGCTTTGAAACTTGTCTTGTTCTAAATGTTATTGGTGGTGCCATTTTACCATTTTATATGTTCAATTCATACAAAGGGGAAAAAAATACATTTGAAAAAACAATTACTCTTTACGAACGGTGTTATGATTACTTTTATTATTATTTTAACCTTCCACATATTTTATAACCAGTTGCCCAAATTTTATAAATAATTGCCCAAATTTTATAACTGTGTTGTGCTGTAAATTAGTGGACAGGAAGGGAGCAGCCTTTATAACAAGTTGGCCAACGTGACATGACTCAACTATTCACCAAGTCACTATCCAAAATTTACTTTTATAACACGTGGCGCAACGTGAGGAATATGTACTTCTTTTCCGCGGGAACCAATAAACCCACACACCAAACCCCTATACCCACCATCATTACACACAAAGTATGTGGTTTAACAAAGGACGTTTACTTGGTTGGTTTTTTGTTGTAAAAGGCATGAAAAAATATTAATATTAATAAGTTAATAAATAAATAAAGAAAGTAGGAAAGGTTCCAAATTTCTTTTGTAGGAAATTAAAAATAGTTACAATTAAGCCCCTTCAATATATCACGAATACATGTTCTCTCCATTCATTTACAAATGAAAGTAAGGAACTTTCCTACTTCATAAATAAAAACATAAACATTAAAGGAAACTGAAAATTAAAGGAAATGTTCGTTTGCAAGCAACTCTTTGTGATTGATTTTTCAAGGGATTATATAGCCTTAAGGGGAGGTTAATGGAATTAAATGTTGGGTTGGTTTGGAGTTAATTGGGGATTTGACGTTTGTCACACATCATTCATTGCTGCCGATTGACCATCTCATTGCTGCCGGTTGACTTAACGTTGCTGCTGGTAGTGTTTTTTAGTCAAAGGTACTCTGGTTGACTTCATTGCTGCGGACGTTTAACAATTTGGGGATTAATTTTGGGAATAAATTAAATTCAAATTGGTCAAAGTTTACGCGAGAAATTTAGAATTTAAACCTGCTAAATTTGGAAACCGTATTCACGAACTAAATATAAAATTCCTCTCCCAAAATAACCTCAGTCTCTCAAATCAATTTCTACCATTGTATATGTTCAAACCCAAAACTAAGGTAAAAACAATACATTTGTAAAAACACCAACTTTTTACAAATTGTGTTATTATTATTTATCATTATGAATTTAACCTTTCAGAAGGGAAGCGAAACGATTGCATAGGGAGTATTCAGTTCATCATTTATTGTTGTTGTTGTTAATTAAATAATGCCATTGTGGATATATAATTAAGCATAAAAAATTCAAAATTCAAATAAGATCACTATACACAAGTGAAGCAACAGTAATCTTATCGCTATATAAAATCACTTCCAACCAAAGCAGAACGTGCGCATTCAACGAGAGTAACAAGTCTGAAATCCATAACCTATTACGATCCTCATCAAAATTAACCCAAGCCTACTAATAACTTTCAATCGCTCTCAACCCAAGCCTACTAATAACTTTCAATCGGCCTCACTGGAGTAACCTTGTAATTTTTCCCAGCATGCATCATAGAGTCGTTGTCTTTTTCGATGTCCAAACGGCACGTGTTCATGTATATCTTGTTAATTTCACCAGTTGCACAAGTTTAAATCGGCCCTACAAATGGTCTCAGACAGGGTGGATCATTCTTATGATCTAGATCCGTTCTTAAATGACTGCTAATAACTTTTAGCCGTTCTTAAATGACGGCTAATAACATACAACCATCATCCTCTACCAAAACCCTAACATCAAAATCCCCTGCATGTTGTTGTCGAGTGTCTCCTTAAATGAGAAAGTTACATTCAACCTTTCTGGTGCGAGGATTTGCTCTAACTGCCTATCCACAAGCTTTTCCTTCACTCCCCCTCAGCACCACCAGTTGTTAAATACTGGTGGAATCTTGTTGGGAACTTAGTTCCATGTAAGTTTATGAGAGTGGAACATCCAAGGGTGTAATATGGTTAGTCTCAGTAATAACCATATTTGAAGGGAAAAATGGTGGATCATCAGAGGCTATTAAAGGGGGACAGATGGTTGGGAAGAGGATAAAAATCCCTTATTTCTCATCCTTGTTGCTGCCCTGCCCGGAAGGACAAAGGACATTCGTGCCGGCTAGGTTAAAATCCGGTTGATTTGCAATGAAAAAGCTACTTACAAGTGAAGATAACAGATTCAAGCTCCCGTCTCATTTGTACCTCATCAACATCATTAAAAATAGGATATGATTACCATAAGTGTATTAACTTTGCAGTTTCCTTTAATTTGTATGCATTTAGTAATTAGTTATGGGGAAATGATGACTAGTGTATAAAAGTGGGAAAGTTGCCTACTTTTCTTTCTAATTGAATGAGATAACATGTATTCGTGACATAACGAAGGAGCTTAATTGTAACTATTTTTAATTTCCTGCAAAAGAAAGTAGGTACCTTTACCAATTGTTAATTTTCTTTTTCATGACTATCACATAAAAAAACCAAGCAAGAATACGTCCAGAGGAGCAAGGGTGTCACTACCAGTAGCAATGGAAGAGCTACCAGCAGCATCACATATTTAGTTGCCCATTATTAGTTGCCCAAGTTGTAAAACCACCACCATTTTACGTTGCCCATTTATTTAAGTTGTCCAAATGGAAGAGCTACCAGCAGCATCACATATTTAGTTGCCCATTATTAGTTGCCCAAGTTGTAAAACCACCACCATTTTACGTTGCCCATTTATTTAAGTTGTCCAATTAATTTTGATTGTTTTATCCATGAATTGTACAACAAAAAGACAAACCAATTAAACGTCGATACTTAAACAACATATTGTTTGTTCTTTCGAGTGATGGCAACAAAATTGGTTATGGCGGCCATGTAACAACTAAACCAAGCAGTTGAACATTTAGCCTACCAGCATTAGAATGTTATGACATGGCACTACCAATTTACCCAATTTAGTATAGTCATTTTTATGATGCTCAGTTTTAGTTGACCATCCTTTGTAAGTTGCCCAGTTTTTAAAACGATGCATAATTTTCCCATGTAGGTTGCGCTTCATACAGTACACAAAAGTACTTCAACTTTATTTTATTTCACAACCCAAAAAAAAAAGTTTAAAATAAAAATAATAAAAAAAAATAAATAAAAAAAATTATATAGTGACCAATTAACTTTCAGTTAAAGTTACCCATTTTAAAAGTTGCCCATTTTTAAATACCGCATAACGTTTTTATAAGTTTGCCAAATTTTAAAAGTAAATATATACACAACGATATGAAAATTGATTTATGTTTTTTGAAAATCATTTGTAAAAATATAAATACGTTAAGGGTAATTTTATATGGAATATAATTAAATACAAAAAGTGATAGGGTAATTTGTTGCATTTGAGTGTATAGGGTTTTTGCAAAAACCTTTTTATGAGCATGATTTATATGCATTAAATGCAAAAAGTCCATTAAAGACTTTTGCCATTGTAAATGCCTCAACACAATTCATATATTTATTGTTTCTATCTTTGCAAACAATCGTTTACACTTAACGTTTATATAAAATGAAGCAAACGTTGAATTTTAAAAATAAAATACACAACAAATAACATAAATAAAAGAACAAAACAGAAAAAAAAAAATTAAAACCTACGAAATTAAAAATAAAGTACACAACAATGTTTTATAAAAAAGTTACACTACGAAATAATGTGGTGTTTTGGGTGAGAATCGCTTAAAAGAAGTGTATATACCACTTAGTATGTTACAAGTTTTCCATGTCAGCCTGCAAAAAAATTGAAGCATCATTTTTAATCATTTGTTGTTTGATGTTGTAGAGCCTTTTTAGCTTTTATCGGTCCTAACTCTATGCAATGAATTGCCCCTGTATCTCCTAATAGCGTGGCTTTTCCCAATATCCATCTCTCTTTTCGTGATACCACTTTGATGCCAACGAGAGCCTTGATTCTTCTAAACGAGACCCTTGATGGCCAACGGGAGTTCTACTATCACTGGATGGGAGTTTAGATTGTAGAGCGTTATGGTTTAGAGTTATTAGTCGTCATTTAAGAACGACTAAGTGCTATTAGTAGTCATTTAAGAACATGTGTGGGCCGTGAGATGACCCTCTTGACGCTGCATGGTAACCCACTTAATGTGTGAGTACATGCTTGAATAAACGAGTATGTAAATGATGATCATTAGCAAATGACGTTTTGTCATTCAGTGAAGACGGGTTATAATATATGGAAGCAACTTTATATATGTTATTCAGGAACCAGTCGAAAAGAACGATAACATCTTCAACTTCTCTAAAACGTTGTGATTGTGTGTGTTAGATGTCCCTTATTGTTTTTTGCGGGGTTGTTGCGCCTTCATTCGTTGTAAAAACCTTTTATAGAAGAGGAAACACTGTAGTTTCACGTGTGAACAGTGACGTTGCCTGACTCATTATTCGTCTTGCCACGTGCCTAAACTTGTAGCTGGCGTGCCTACCTTGCATGTTGGGACTAGACATTAAGTAATTGTCTTGTCTTTTCAAAGTCTTGGAAGGTACACAAATTAAATCCAAGTTCAACTTGTTGCGAGTATCGACTGAAATTTCCAAATGTGGATATGTTTGCTCAACTGCCTATAACTTTTTTTTTTTTGGAAAGCCAATATAATTTATTGCCCAATTTTATAAAGGCATGTGTTATTCACGGTACCTAATTTTTATCCCTTTTATAAAGTTGCCTATTTTTTTAGGGATACACACTATAAAGTTGCCTATTTTAATTTATTTAGCCACGTGTCGATCAAATGGAGATATACAGAGCGCCCTTTTATTTATTATTTATATACATTTTTTTTAAAAATTATTTATTCTCTATATAATACATAGATGGTGGACTCGGAAACATATTGCATAAATATTAGTAAAAATGTTGCCTCAAAACAGGCCCCTTTAGCCTTTTCTTTCGGCCCAAACATTTTCTACTAGCCCACATCCACACAACCAATAGAATGTCTCCAGCAATGTTATACGTGCTTCTCACTTTAAGTCAATAGGGGACATGTTTCGTTAATTTACGTAGCCACGTGTCGATCAAATGGAGCTCCACAAATCCTGCTCTTTATATTATGTATATATATATATATATGTATATAATAATAAAATATAATGGGATTTGACGTTTGTCACACACCTCATTCATTGCTGCCGATTGACCATCTCATTGCTGCCGGTTTACTTAACGTGTGCTGCTGGTAGTGTTTTTTTATTCAAGGTACTCTGGTTGACTTCATTGCTGCGGACGTTTAACAATTTGGAGGATTAATTTTGAGAATAAATTAAATTCAATTGGTCAAAGTTTACGCGAGAAATTTAGAATTTAAAGCTGCTAAATTTGGAAACCGTATTCACGAACTAAATATTAAATTCCTCTCCCAAAATAACCTCAGTCTCTCAAATCAATTGCAAATCTCATTCCTTCTTATTTGCACATCTCAATCCCTGATTCAACACTATGGCAACCCCTTGAATACAAAGAAGATCACAACAAAGTTGGATTTACTTGAATCTTCTGATCGAAGTGAAGGATATGATCAAGATTCTTTCCTTCTTAAGAGGTTCCTCTCTTAGGTTTGCTATTACTCATTGCCCAATGTGGTAATAAGACTCACTGGTGCGCCAATTTTGGGATACTGCTGTTGTTCGAACGATTGTGGGAAGACCTCAGGAGATAGTTGCAACGATTGATGGGCAAGAACACATTATTACTGAGGAGTCTAATACGAGTTCATCTTCAGCTAAATGATGAGAATGGGCTGTATGACCTTATTGAGCACAGATTTTAGATGGGATGGAAGCAATAGGGTATCCAATTGCTGGTAACTTTACTTTCTAAAGAAGAAGGTTTCACCTCAATGAGAGGTTTCTTATTCACACTTTGTTGCAATGCTTAGTAAAAAGTCTGGTGGTGGATCAATTTGGTAGTCACATTGCTCTGCCCTTATTTGTTTGTCTGATGGGAGGTATTCAATTGGTCTAAATACATATTTGAGGGAATGATAAGGAATATAGATAATGTTAAAACCAAATTCCTCATGTACCCTAGATTCTTACAAATCATTGTAGGTGTTCAGACCACTGACCCCTTACCTAGGATCATGGCTAAGTTGACTGCTAAATTGTTTGCAACTATGAAGACTAGATTTGTGGGAGACCATATGCCTCTTTTACCAGCTATGTTGCCTGGTGAACCTGCTGGAGCAGCTAATGCAGCTGTGGTGCAGCTATGCAACTGGTGATGCAGTAGTCAAATGCTGGGTGATGCAATCCCCCCCATTCTGCTGGTACTGGGCATCAGATGCTGCTGGCAAGTGCTCCAAATCTTCTGAAGCCCATTACCCCCATCTCCCAGGGGCCCTCACCTAACCTATTGACCCACTTGAGCCTATAGTCCCCGACCACACCTGTAGGGCCTCATGTTGACAAACCAACACCCTCAGTTATGCCTTCTGTTGATGTTTCCTTCCTCATCCAGGTATCATATCCTAGTCCATCTATGGCAGCCTTTTGAGTTTGAACCAATATTGGTGGAGATTCTCATGTGTCTCCACCCAGATCCAACGAAGCTCATCACACCCATAGGTACTGGTGCAAGCTGAGAATCTTGATGCTCTCACCTCTGTGTCAACTGTAGTTGACAGGTATAAGCAGGAAAAATGTGCAGATTTGGAAGTCTGCGTTACATGACACCGAAAAGGAGCTTGGAGACAAGGTCATTGCTTTGGAAAGGAAGTGAAGGAAACAAAAGAGAATTTTCATTATACAATCCATAAGTTGTTGATAGAGTTGTAACTTTGGAAGATCAGTTAAAGAGCAAGAAAAGAAAAGCTGTGCTTTCTGACTCAAAGAGGGTGAGGCTGCTTTGAATTTTTTTTTTTTTTTTTTTTTTTTGGGTGAGGCTGCTTTGAATTTGGACCCTCTAAAATTGTTGGCCAAAGCAAGTTCGGAAATTTCCGCCAAGTCTCCAGTCATTAGTACAAGGAGCAGGTACAAAAGGAGACTAGTGAAGAAGTATGATGTGGATGATGTATCTAGGAGTGCAGCTCTTACTTGCTGATTTTCTGTTCATGTTGATGCTGCTACTTCTTCTGGTACTCAAGAACCTTTCTGTTGGTCATCTTTCCACTGGTGTTGCTGCTGATAGTTCTATCATTGCTTCTGGTAGTACTATCGTTCCCCCTAACGGTCAATCTATTCCTGCTGTCATTGATCCAGCTGGAATTGATAAAGCTGATCCTAAGCCTCATAGTGATCCACCTGGTAGCTCCTCCATTGCTACTGGTAATGTTACCATTGCCCCTGCAAGTGACACTCCCATTCCTGCTGTATCTGATCCTACTCCTGCAATGCTGGATGAACTTGGGGGTTTGGTCTCTGATAAAGAAAGGGCTGAGCAAGAAAGGTTGCTTAAAAACCATGAAGATTGACATGATGGGGGAAGCCATGGCTAAGCAGCTTCATGCTGCAGATCTTGCTGCAGATTTAGCATGACTGATAGACCTTTTTACAACCACTTTGCCTCCAGAAAGACAAAAGAGTTGGCTGCTGCTTCTTTACATTATTCTGAAGCAGATTGGATGCATCTTTCTTCTCAAGTGGCTGCCAATCCTAACCTGGCCAAGGAAATTTTGGGGCATTGATATCTCAGATGATGATTTTCCTGCCAAAATGGTTGCATTGACAAAGCAAAGGACAAGGGCTCGTGCAGAACTCAAAGCCAAGGATAAAAGGAATAAACCTCTTGCATATGCAGAAATGAGAAATGTTAGAGACAAGTTGTCAAGAATCAGAGTATTCAATTTTGTTTCTTCTGGGTGGACTATGGCTCAGGTGAGGAATATGTCAGATGAAGACCTAGACAGGTACTATGACAGGATCATGAAAGGTTTTCCAGCCAAGCCTTCATCTTCATTGGAAGAACCTTCTTCAAGAGATTTAAAGTCACTGATTCTGCTGACCTTTCTGGTGATGTCTCTGTCCTTGATACTTCCTCACTCTCAAGAAAAAAGTTTTCTATTCCTGCTGATCACCAAGCTTCCGCTGCTCCTGAAACTGCTAAAACTGCTCAGTTTCAGTCATCCTCTCTACTCCCAGCACCAGAAAAAAGAGTCATGCTAAGAAGCATTATGCTGAATCTATTGCAGAAATGGATGATGAGGAGTTTATTCAGTTTGGCTTCAGAGAGTGAATCTGAAGATTATTCCTCTCTTTTGTGTGGTCATATTGCTCATTTGGCAAGTTGTGACTAATACCTGGAGGGGAAGTCAATATGTTGTTCACACTGGATGGCAAAACCAAACAGTTCATCTTTCTTCGGGAGATTCTGCATTTGGTGACCAAAAAAGATTTGATTAACTTGTATCGAATGGTGGAACAGTATTATGAATCTAATAAGCCTTCTGGGTTTGGTCTTCACCTTGTGGGTGTGATTTGAAAGTTTTAATGGATTCTCAAGTGGGAGGAGGTTCTTGTAATGTTTGGTCTGATCAACAGTCTTGGAGAGTTCATAGTTGGAGATTGTATTCTCCTTCTAATGTTCATGTCCTTGAAACCATCTCTAATAAGGTGTTATTTATGTTTGCGGATGTTCAGTATCCTTTGTCTGTAGAGCTGATGGAAAGAATGCTTAAAAGTAAGTTGAAGGTCAGCAAAATGGCTGTTGGGAATGATATGACCACAGCTGAACAATTGGTTAGATTTATCAAAAATCAAATTGCCACTACCAAAGGTTGATCTGTTTGATTTTGGTATAAGCCTAAGGGGAGGCTTATTTCTTGTTGTTGTTGTATAATTTTCTTTTCTTTCTTTCAGTACTCAAAAAATAATTAAATAAATAAATAGAAAATTATAAAAATTATAAAAATCTTCGTATTTAGTTTATTTTGCAAACTTGTTTGTTTTGAGGGCACCACTTGCAGGTACAGTGTTGGTTCTTGAACCACACAACAAATGGTATTCAACTTACCATGTCTAGCAGACAAGGAAAAGTTGGCTCACCATGAGGGTACGGCTCTGGTGTGATCCTCAAATCCGTTTATAGCTGTGATAGTTTGCTCAAAACTATTAGGGTACTTCAACTCACCCATGTTTAAGAACTGAGAGTTGAAATGGTGTTCAATTCACCATGGATTTTACCCTTTTGGGTTTCCTAAGAATTGGCTAGCCCACATGCATATGGCTTGTGGTAAGGCAGTTTGAAAACCATATTTGGTACTCAATTCACCAAGGTTCTGCTGTAACCAAGAATTGGCTAGTCCTGAGCAAACGGCTACAGGTAAAGACAAGTCAAATCCGTTTATAGTTGATGATTTACTAAAAATCATATGGTTATCAATGTACCATGGTCTTACACACAAAAACATTGGCTACTCCAGTAGTGATGGCTATTGGTAAAGAGACATCAAATCCATTAATTTTCAATGATTCACCTCTCACAGGAGTTAACACACCTGGAAGTGATGAGAATAGTATGAAACTTAAGTGATTTGATGTACACATTGTCATAGTAGCAGTCAAGATCAAGAGAATTACATGGTAACCAGCTTAATTTGCAGATGATTATATTATGTTGCTGCTTTTATATAGAGGTTGCTGCTGGAAAATGTTTGCTTTAAAGATGTTGCTTCTGGTTACTTAATCTTGCTGCTGCGCAAGTGCAATCCTGCTGGTAGCTTTGGTGTGTTCCTGCTGGCAGTGTTTATTGCTGCGGGGTCGTTGCTTATTTTTAGTATGTTAGTTACAGTTATTCTAGGAAGAGATTTGTGTTTATGTCTACACACGTTTCCGTAAAAGTCGTATTAGGGTTTCTTGCCTATAAAATAAACATACGGCTTAGAGTTTCATATATGTTTTGGTAATGGAATACAAAAGTTAATAAAAGATCCATACAGATCATAGTTCATTAGTCATTGTCTTCTTCACAATCTTATATTTAGTTTCCGCATAAATATAAGTTTGTCATACAGAGATTTTTATTGGATCAAAGATCAATCAAGGCGTCGATCCTACAAGTTTGGTTCTGCAACTTAGAAAGAAGCATAAGGGATAGTACAAAAATAACAGGCTCCTACCTATGTGTGTTCATTGCTCTCCTTAAGATTATTCATTATATTCGGCGTAGTGATTAATTTTGTTTCAATTCAAGAAAAAAAAAAAAGATCATTGCTCAACAGGGATTCAACAATTTATTTTACGTAAATACAAATAGAAAAAAATAGAGACCTCTGAAAAAAGGTGGGAACAGTCACTTCTTTTGAATGGTGACTTCATAGACCATGCAATAGCTCTTGGAATCACATTAGGGTCTTTACTCCACCAACGTTCAGATCTTTCTAAAGACTCGAGTATCCAAATCTAAACATATTGTAAAACACAAACATATCAATCAGTCCATGAAAATGTTCGGCTGAAAAAATATATTATTAATAAAAATAAATACAAACCTGGAAAGCAAATACAAATCCAGACAAAGTATAGGTCGGAACAGATTTTGGGTTTTTCTTCAATACTAAAAGGTGGTTATCCGTGTGCTTATCCATTACATTATGAATTTGGCCATATAAATGGGTCCAAATATGTTCACCCCACGGAAATGCATTCCAAGCTTCTAGGTTTTCAACCAACCTCATCAATGTGTCATCAACTTGGGATGTCAATAAACGACCCATAAAGATCACCTCTAAGACTAACAAAAGAGATATCCGTATTCCGTCTTGATCACATAGCTTGCGAAACTGCTCTTCATCCTCGATGACACCAATAAGGTCTAAGTTGGTTACAATCAAACCTCGCTTCTCAGGAAACACCCTATCACGAAATTTTAGAGCACCAGAAGTGTATAACTCAAAGCTCAGACTTCCAAACCGCAACCCCGTCATTAGACAAAACTCAGGACGACCAAAATGCAGAGTATGTCCATCTAGGTAATAGATAAAGGGCATATCATAATGAGACTCGTCCACTCTTCTTTGTTTCCGTACCATATAGTCAATGACGTGTGTTTCATGTTCAAAGTATAACAAATCCAACCATTTTCCAAAGCATGTACTCCTAAACAAGTTCCGTCGTTTTGCGTCTAATTTCCGATTTATCAACCAAAAGTAGTTGAGTTTGCTACTAATGATTACTTTAGCTTCATAGTCCTAAAAGGAAAAAATATGTTAACTCAGAACATACAATTCATAACAAAATAAGTTTGAACACATGTATACAGCCAGCGTAAACACTATCATACACAGTTCAGATGATTACAACTTAACTACAACCACTTAGTGTTGGACCATAAGAATAGGGTGTTTTGCTTATGACCTTATTTGAATCAGGCATGGCGTATCAGATACAACCCAAAATCGTGGCTTATCAAATACATCCCAAAACAAAAATCAAATCATAATCCACATAAATGCATAAACAAACAAACAACACTATATTATACCAGATAAACAAAAATCAATAACGATACAAAACAAATGTAATAAAGATTCGTAATACGCTGTACATACCATATTATACCACATTTTTTCTAATCAAACAAACAATCGACGGTGTTAAAAGATTTTATTGGAACACTGTTCAATGAACAGTTACTCTGTTTTCAGATGACAATCAGGGAAAACAATGGTAGTAGATTGGAGATTGAAATAATAGTGTAACAAGATAAACAAGCGCGAACATAAACCCAGTTTATTTTTTTTGACCGTGACTGTGAAACGAGATGGAGGGAAGAAGTGTATAGAGGAGATGCTGTTTGTTTTTAAATTTTTATTTTCGAATACGGTATGAACAGTAATGAAAGCAGAATAGTGTAAAATTTTTGAAATGACCAAAAAACCATCTGTAAAGTATACGGTTGCCTAACAAATAAAAGTTGCCCAAAATACACTACCGTACAATACGTGATTATACGAGTTGCCCTGGGCTAAGGGGGGAATTTTTTGAGATCGGGATAGATACTCTTAGCAGTTGGGCAATCGGGCTATTTTAGTAATTATCCCTAATACTTATTATGGTGGTCTCGAATAGTATACAAGCCAAGTTCTAAAGTTTACAAGTCACCGGCACACTCATAGATTTGTGAATTTTGATAAGTTCACAATTTTTGGAAATAATGTTATGTGTGCAGCTATGTAATTTAGACTTTAAACAAAAACATGCTATAAAAATGTTAAAATTTAAGCATATTAAGTGTATTTTAAGCATATTTTGAAAAAGTTTAGGACAAGTAAGTGTTCTAATTCTCCATCCCCCCACTTAAGTTAAACAACGTCCTCGTTGTTCGTGTCAAAGGTTAAAAACTAGAAAATAAAAGAATTAGAACAGAATAACTCCCCTGAGATTTGCTCGGTATGATCCTCTATTATTCATATAAGAGCAAAAATCAACTTTCTTGTGGATTAGAAAGTTTAAGCTTCAAAGATGATGTATCCACAAAAATTGCAGGAATCTATAATACCATTTAGACTTTAACACACCTGAGTTAAGAAGGTTCAAACTTGCATAATACATTAGTAGTTAGTAAAAATAAAACTAAAAAATTAAAATGAAAATCATCAGGTCAGTCGATACGCCGTATCTTATAGCGGAAGATACGCCGTATCGGGCCTGGAATAAATACGAATCAGAATAAAAGATGCGTCGCTTCCTTAACCAGGGATGCGCCGCATTAAATAAACTGACAGAAAGTTTTAAAGTCAAAAATAAAAATGCAGAAAATTAAATCAGATATGACCAGTGCAGGCGATGCGTCGCATCTTAGGATTGAGATGCGCCGTATCTTCTGCAGGTCTGACAAACTCGACACAGAACAGAATGTAAAAATTCTCCGGGTTGTCTCCCGGTCAGCACCTGTCTTTATTCCAGAGTCTTTCAAGTTAGACTCACGTTCAGCTCCTTAATACTGATCACTGAAAGAGTCGAAAGCATCGCGCTCCCTCATCGCCAGTCCAGTAATATTAAATGCTCCTTACTCGTCCTTAATTTCCACGCCATTCTTCTGTAATATCTGTATAAACAAAGTTCTGTCCCTTTCGGGCAGAGATGACAAAATGATAGACGGGAAATTCTTATTATTATATAGGCATAAATATGCAAGGTGGGGTGGTAGTTCAATAAACACATCATTATTCAAATTTGCATTCTCAACTATTCTCCTACGTTTGTTAATTACTTCGCAATCATACCACTCATCATCAGAATCATTAACAATATCGCCCCTAAGCTCAGTAGGTACATTAAGGTCAATAAATTCCATGAAGTTCTCATGATTAGGATTAGTTGAGTTGTTTTGAATCAATGTTTCTCCCATAAGCCTAGCTTCTAGATCAAGGTCCATACGTTCTCTTAATCCTAGCACACAGACGCCTCTAATTATGCTCTTAGCAGGATTTTGGCACTTATAGACTAGTTTATTATTCCCTACCTTTAATGAGATTTTTCTTTTAAACACATTAATCTTAGCATGGGCGGTAGACAAGAAAGGTCTTCAAGGATTAAAGGAATCTTAACATCCTCGGGCATATCTAATATAACAAAGTCTACGGGGAAAACAAACTTCTCAATCTTAACTAGCACATTTTCAGCAATCCCTTCAGGTTGTTTTACCGTTTTATCAGCCAATTCAATAAGCAGCTTAGTTGGTGCTAATTCTCCTAGTCCTAGGGTAGTGAATGTCTTAAGGGGCATAACACTAACGCTAGCTCCTAAGTCAGCTAATACATTATTGAAAGATAAGTCATTAATTGAACAAGATAAAGTAAAACTTCCTGGGTCTTTTTCTTTATGATGCAAGGCACGTAAGTCGGTTGCAGAGCTCTCTTCTTTCATTGTAGCCTTGATCTCCTCTTCAATCTTTGCCTTCTCTTTGAGTAACCTCCTAAAACTGATTGAAGAATTAAAGAAAAATTCGGGCTTTTTGGTGCGGGACTTTTTATTGTGCTTATCTTTCATAAGTACCTTAGCAAGATATCCGTTCATTGATATATCTTCCATAGCAAAACCTGTCATCATAGGTAAAATCGTCAGTAGAATATGTTTGCTAGAAGAGAAATTAATGAATTTAGAAACGAATATAAAGAATAAAAATGGCTGATATCTGTGGACGATGCGCCGTATCCAAAAAGTTGGATACGCCGTATCTTATTTCGTTAAAATTTAATCAGACTTTTATTTAGAAAACAGATACGTCGCTTATAATTTTAGAGTGCGCCGTATCCAGTCTAAATTATCAAAAATCGATTATATTTATTAAAATTAAATGCGTCGTATTAATAAAAGCTAATGCGCTGTATTTTCGTTACGTTTCAAAATACAAGATTTTTAATTTAGTAGATGCGCCGTATCGATAAAAATCGATGCGTCGCTTTTGTTTAAAAATTTGAAAAAACTGTTTTTAATTTAAATAGAAAATACGCCGTATCTGTTAAAATAGATGCGTCGTATGGCATTAGGGTTTAGAAAAATTTCTTATTAAAAATAGAATACGCCGTATCTTGGGGAAAGATGCGTCGTACTCGAATTTATTAAACGCGTTGTATTTTATAAAAATTAAACGTAATACGCCGTATCTGTGAAAACAGATGCGCCGTATCGTTTATATCAGCACAATACAACGATAACAGAATGCAGAAAAATACAGAAAAACAAAAAAAAAACAAAATTAAAACAAACAAAAAGAAACACAAATTACAGAAAATAAAAACACACAAAAACAGAAAATATTCAATTATACAATGAATGCAATCTATCTAATATACAACGGGTTAGTGGTTAGAATATAAAAAAAAAAAACCTAATTAAAATACTAATCAAATTAACAGATAATAACAATTCACTCCCCGGCAACGGCGTCAAAAACTTGATGCGCGTGATGTGTCGTTGCGGTTTAGCAGTATTAATGCCTACTCAAGTTTTAAATTTATATTTAGCTGACTTATCAATAACACACACACTTAACGAGCAGTGTACCCGGTCAGTATGAATATAATGGTAAGTAGAGTGTCGATCACTAAGAGTGGAACGTATTATCTAGTTATTCTAATCAATATTTTAATATCCTAAGTTAGCTATACAACCTAATCTAACGCAAGGGGGTTCAGCCTGAGAGACTGGCACGGTTTGGTTATGATTAAATAGTAAACTAAACTAATGAGCATGAATCAGCGATTAGCACACACGTACACAGATAGATACTTGAGACAATAAGAAGACCTGTCCTGATAATTAAGTAGCTTGTCACTTGTTTTATTGCTAGTTTTATATGAAGTGTATATAATTAACCCTTTCTCGTTGGCTCTAATCTTATCGGCGAGTAAACCCTTAATGATCACTTATGTCTATCCTACTATCCTAGAAACGATAGAATAAATAGGCGAGGAAGGGGCATGGCGACCCAAGCAATGCTCAGCTAGACACAGAGGTTATCAATGCACTAATAAAAGTCACCAAAGACATCAACATATAAACTTTAATTAATGGGAAAGCAATTTTAAGGGGTGCGCATGATATTCCGTAGTCACATGACATCAGCCCATCAATCCTAATGAATTAAAGTATACTAATACAATAAAACAAAACTACTTAATGAATTGAATACATGCAGGACCTTCTTACAGCTCTTGTATCTTCGTTCAGGGTGTGTCTTGTGCTGCTAATACGTCTGAATTCGTCTCTGGTTTGGTACTCGTACGTATGGTATCTTGCACACAAAATTCGTCTGACTTTGGGGTATTTATAGTTTCTGTCTGAGGGTTAGATGCGGCGCATAGGATAAGTAGATGCGGCGCATTGACTTAACTTCGCGTGGGTTCCAAGATTAATATATTCAGGAATATTCGTACACCGCCTTAAGATGCGGCGTAACTCTATTTCTCTATGCGGCGCATGTCCTTTGCTGTCTTGGATTGTAACTTGTGAAATCTTGATAGTGATACGCCGTATGTAAGAAGTATGTTGCGGCTTATCTGGAGCAGAATGATCTTGATCTTGTACATTTCAGTAGACTCTTAACATCTTGCTTGTTTTGCTCCATAATTAGTCCAAAATCGCCAAGTTTCACATAATACTTGTTTTTACCTGAGAATTACAAAAGTAAACATTAACGTATCAATTCTCATATATAATATAATAAAACAAGTCAAATAAATAGGATAAATGATGATAATAAAATGTACTTATTTGAGTTCATCAATCTTCTTCCATAAGATACGGCGTATCGACTGACCTGATGATTTACAGTTTAATTTTTTTTAGGTTTTATTTTTACTAACTACTAATGTATTATGCAAGTTTGAACCTTCTTAACTCAGGTGTGTTAAAGTCTAAATGGTATTATAGATTCCTGCATTTTTTTGTGGATACATCATTTATGAAGCTTAAACGTTCTCATCCACAAGAAAGTTGATTTTTGCTCTTATACGAATAATGGAGGATCATACCGAGCACGTTGTTTAATTCTTTTATTTTTCAGTTTTTAACCTTTGACACAAACAACGAGGACGTTGTTTAACTTAAGTGGGGGGATGGAGAATTAGAACACTTACTTGTCCTAAACTTTTTCAAAATATGCTTAAAATGCGCTTAATATATCAAAATTTAAAATTTTTTAGCATGTTTTTGTTTAAAGTCTAAATTACATAACCGCACACATAACTCTATTCTTTCAAAAATATTAAAACTTTAGTGTGCCGGTGACTTGTAAACTTTAGAACTTGGCTTTTATACTATTCGAGACCACCATAATAAGTATTATCTATATAATTGGAGTGACTTGTCTAACTTGGTAAATTTCTAGGATTACACCAAAATAGCCTTTATATGTTATGTGATATTAACTAACTACACTGGTTAGTTAACCCCCGTATAAACCCTTTTGTTTACTCTCACTTTTAGAGTAAGATACCCCTAGAAAAACCCTCAGAGCCATTCCTTTCGTTTCTTACACTTTTGTTATAATGTTTCGATACACCCTTACACCTTAGCCTACCCTGTAGATTAAAATCCGTGGTTAATTTCTTTAGGCAAAGTGTGTTTCCTTACATTACCTGTGTTCGTGTGCGTAATTCATTATCTTTGGTTAGGTCGGGAAATTGTACAATGCAATTGGTATGAAAGTAAATATTGTATAACTTTTATTTTTCGTGTGTTTGCTACTTTCACTATTACAGTTATTTCTGAAAGTATGAAGAGTATGGAAAAATTATCCGAAAAAATAGTGATAGAAAAGTTGTGAAATTTTACGCATATATTTTATATGTTGATGTTAAAAAAAAATAAAAAATAAAAAAATAAAATCGAAAAAAAATAGAAAAGAAAAAGAAAAAGGAAAAGTTGGATGTTTGTTTTAACCAACTTATGTAAACTTTTGTATTAAGTGGGTGATATCACCACTATTTGTTGTTGTATATTATATTTATGGATTGAATGGGAGTTGGCCATTATAGGAACGCCAACTAAGGTTATTCTTTGATTAAGATTTTGTTGAGTATAATTCGTGTCTACCTAAAGCGTGTGTTTCAAGTGTTAAAGCGTGAGTTATTCAATGATATGAGTCTTATTCATGGGATGGTTGGGAAAGTGATTAACCACACTTAGGATTTTAATTTATTTGTTTTGTTTATTTTTTATTTTACACCAATTTGTATCCCAAATATTATCCATACCCTATATCATTCTTCATCCAAACCTTTGATTTATTGAGATAAGGGATTTGAGCAATCATAAGTATCGTAGTCATGGATTCGGCTATGTATTTATGATTTTGTCGCCCTTTTTGATATAATATTATTGGTGAAGATTACTT